>JAHZNB010001397.1:0-47345 GCA_027744295.1 Callyntrura guangdongensis
GCGTACTTACGGTTGTGTGGGCGGCAGAGTTTTTTTTCGTTTCTCTTTCCCATGCATCTTAATCCTTTAAAATGCTCAAGAATCTGGAGAACAACTTGGCATTGAGGCAAAAAGAATGATAAGCACTAGCGCCAGTATACCACTTAAAACTCTTTTCCTCTCTAATCGATTATCTTTCTTGCTTGTTTCTTCTTCCCACTGACAGGCTATTTTTTACGGTAGCGTGAAAGTGTTATTACGTCCTCATCACAAGGTGAGGTAGCCGACGCGGCGGCGCCGACAATCAAGACAAGTGCCAGTACCTTCATTTGATTTCCATACCAACACAACGCAACAGAAGGAAAGCAGGCATCACAAGAAATCCCAAGGAAACAGATCATTTTTGGCATATGAATTTTAAGAATGTGTTACTTGTTTTTATTTCACCGAAATATTGCGATTGTACTTCCTTTGTACTCTACACGAAGTTATTAAAACTGTTTGGGTAAGTGGAAGCCAAGAGTTGGAAAAGGGTTGGAAGGAGAGAGCGCGCGCGGGTTAGTGAGCGGAAAGGATAAAATGCCATACCGGTAGTAACACTCACGTTAATATTGGTTCTTCGGTGTTATAGCTGTTGTTGTTGTTTGTCGTCGTCTTTGCCGTTATTGCTGTTGTTGTGGTATGTGAAAAGCAGCTTAACTGCCGGGAGTTTAGAGGAATATTTTGACAGGTTGAGCAATCATAAAATTACCTCAGAAGAGTTCATCTGCTCCACATTTTCTCCGTTTGTGACTCTAGAGTAGCGAGTAAGTAGTGTCAGATATTTATTACATTCAGAGAGGTACACTACAGAATAAGGACAACCCTGTTGGCTGCCCATCCACCCGTGTCACATGAAATGAAAGATTGCATTGTGTTTTCGTTGGTGAAAGCAAGCAAGCGTTGCTGTAGGGGCAATGGTGGTAATAGTAGTAGTTATCATGACACAGCACTGTTCTAAAACACATAAGAAAGTACACACTGAGGTTTGACTATTACTCTGCCATTTTAGTTAAATATGATGCTCTGCATTTACACAGGCATAAGAAACTATGTAAGGATATCATCAGAACAACTTGACGTTTGTGTTAATGCACGGAATACTAGGAAGATACACTTTTCTCTATCATACCATGTCATGTCATAATAATGCTCGGCTCAACGTTTCCGACGACGCAAAGTAGTAGGCTTTTTCTTCCTTAAGAATTGCAAAGAAGCTTTGCCAACTTATCAAAATTGCAATGGCAGCAGCAGCAACAACAACGACAATAGTAATAGTTTTGTTGTTCGTCCTTTTAAAGCCATAGTCGTCATATTCCATGCAAACTACTTCTAGCATGACAAATGGTAGAAAACACTGGGACAGGCAATTGCTAAAAAAAAGAATCTCCTCCTCATCGTCGTCGTCGTCATCATCATCACATCATCGTACAAGATCTCTTTTATCCTTCCTCGATTTCTTTTGTTCATACATGCCTCCTTCCCCATTCTTTGCTATTTTTCTCCATCATTGAACCAGAAACCCGGATAAGTTTATAGATGTAGCCTTGTAGGCCATGACTCCATTATACCATCCATCCCCGCCTGACGTATCTTCTTGGTGCTACTTGTCATCGAGAAAAGTGATCTTTGGCATCGTTTTTAAGAAGACGCTTTTTGTCATTTTTTCGATCCATCTATATTTTGTTGCGAACATAATCAATGTTGACGTTGTTCAATGTTTGAAAAGGCAAATAAACAAGAAGAAAATGAAAATTTAGTTAGTACACCATAGCATACGTGGGAAAATTTAAAAATAAATACCCAAAATATTATTTAAATTTTGGTCGTATGTTTCATGAATTCACTGTCTTTTGGTTACACATATTCCACTAGAGCATCTATTATTTTGTATACGACCATCTGACGGCTTTTATATGAGCAAATGAACGTCTGAGTTGTTTGACCTACCACGCGTTAATTTTGAAGATGCGAAAACAAAAAGTAGTCTAATGGGGACGGTCAGGGCTGTGGGAAGGATTTGTCGTCAACAACCGATGTCTGGAAAAACTAGACAACGACAACAACACGAACATATAAATAAAACAGTCAAACATCTTTTACGAGGCAATGAATCTGTTTAAGTGCTCCACGGCTTAAGAAACGCCTTATCGCTGAAGATGCTCATCAAACGCAGACGTCTAATTTCACTGGAGATATCGATTATAACGAAATTGGCTCATTGTGCCGGGTTATCTGCACGTATCGCATTGCTTGCACTACCACCACTTGTTCAGCGAATGTAGCTTATAAAAACAGCATGAAAATTCTATACGAACACAGAAAGGGCTCGTTTGTTTGAACATAAATTGAAACATTTTATTGATTGAATTTGCCAGTGAAGCCTTTGGGGTGATTATCATATAAAATTAAATTTATGCAATATCAGGAAAAGGCGTTGTAGTCAAATAATGGTTACCGACATACCTGAGATATGTAACCCATAATTAATCGGGCTACCACATTTAGATATCAAGGTGATTTTTCTACTCTCTATTTTAAGATTCAAAATAAGGCAGTTGTGGCGAGGTTAAATATTAAATATGGCTAAAAATACATGTTTGTATTAATACGCCAGCACAGTTACACTAGAGATAATCGATATGGTTGTAAATTACCCATAATACTTACCATTCGTTTCTTTGTCAACGGCTGCTGACATAAACACAGAATAGCAACGTATAAAAGTTTTTATAGAAATATGCGGGAATTTAATGTTTATGAGGCTGTCAATTGAGAAAACTCGGTAGAGTGCAATACCCTTTATGTGCTTCACATAAAAATATATTATCTGAAACTGTTACAGTTGTTTTGGTAATCCATTGTCTCCGGTGGAGCCGCAACATGAATTTGTCTTTCAAATAAGTATGTCGCCTACTTTAACGACAGTATCAAAACCTCACACGCACTGCAATTGCAGTTTCATTTCGCCTCCTTCATCCTTCACTTTCACCAACGTTGTTTCACTGTCGTCACCCCGTTTGTCCTTTTCGCACTATATGTTTTCTGGCAATTGTTTTCAGCACATGACCTTCTGTTGTGTATGCCCCTGTCAGTGAAGTACAGTCTCTCATTGTTTTCCCTCTCGCCTGACTTTTGTGCGTGAGTTGTTGTTGTCTCGTGGAGCGAATAACATTTTAATGGCTTACCCGACCTGGAAAGTTAGGTGACTGTCAATCAAATATCTTGTCTGTTGTCTATTCAGCCAACAGCCGTGAAACGGGTAGAATCTGGTGAACTTAATTTCCACGGCTGATGGCGAACTACACGCTTCGACATGAAATATACATGAACCTCGATGTTCAACGATGAGACATTTTGTATGCTACTCGCCATTTTATTTCAATCAGAACGTAGAACTGCCTGTGTATCTGTTATTTCCTATTCATTCATTCTTGCGCATTTTTTATCTTTTGTATCTACGTACATTCTCCAATAAGTAACGGATCATGCCTCATATAAAACCAATACGACTTTCAAAGATATTTAGCATTCGCTGGTACAATTTGTAGTTGTAGGTGGATATGAGTAGGAAAACGGAAGACGGGAAGCGATATTCGGCTCACAGTAATCGCACACCTTCTCTTACACATTTACAACCTAACCACATTTCTGTTACTGGCCCCACTCAAATCCCATTTCCATTCCCGCTTATTGTTAATGTTATTATTATGGTCATTTTGCTACAACTGCGTATTCACACAGCATTTGGGGATCAAGGGATGGTAAATAAGTGAATTGGGATGGGCGCTCGCATTTTGCTTCATGCACTGACTGCTTCCTCAAAACCAGTCACCCGCTCCAATAAAAAATTCAACGAGTTCCATCCAACGGAACACATACGCATGGAAGAGACTGCCAAAACCAGCGGAGATTGTGTGCATATCATCATTGTGCACCATCGAGTTGTCATGGTCGTTCGTTGTCTTCTGAGCAGTGTTGATGCCAGGGAGTAGTAGGAAATTGGCAGATTGTTGAGATAAAATTGCAATTGGCGATCCCTGTATGTCCGTTAGGAAGTTTAATACTGTTCCCGTAAATGGATGTCAAATTAATCTTTCTAGTCTCATGAAATATAAATGTGCTTTCTGTTCACTCCGTTCTGATTCCTCAGTTGTTGGCAGTTTATGACAGATAGTTCGGTTTCTAAATTCTAAATTGAATTCCTGCTTGACATATGTATATGTATAATATTATTCCTGCGATCTTAACTTACAAAGTTAAGATCACATAAGATCCATCCCATTCTAGAAATGTCAACATAAAATGAGCAACACAAGTTTCATTAAAATATTTTTGTTATGTAATCACTCACTCGATTGATCATTCAGTCCTATTGTTGGAGTTGCGTGTGTAGGATTTTCAATTTCCATTAATGGGAAAAGAAAAAATGACACAAGGGAATTCGTTAGCCTTGTGAAACTACAATTAGATGTGAAAAATACTGATTTCACTGTCAAGAAATGTAAAAAAAAATATGTGTACATCTTTGTTAACGGCGAGTTTTGAGCGTGGTTCGTCAATTGGGTTGTTTGTACTAAACAACGTGTATTAACATTTACTTGTGCTCAACACTTTGCATGTGATACCGAAGCTTCGATCCCCCATTTACAACAGTACGCAGTCATGAAATCATGTACACAGTTGATTGTGCCGATTTAACTTTTAAAATAGAGTTATCTCTTGACGAGTTTATATCAGAGAAAAGTTTTCTGGACAATTCTACCCCTTTATTTTCTCCTCAAATTTGACATCTAGAATGGAATTTCTCTGAATAAAAAGCCCTTCCTTTTGTTACTGCCTTCTTGTTAGCTTTGGTATGCCTGTTACTCATCTAAATTTCAATGAGAAAATCTAGCTTGTTTTGAAAATCAGGAAAAGAATTTTAAATGACGGATCTCTCCGTCATCGAGATTTCCTCAAACTAGGAGAAACGTAAATGTGAAAATGCGTACTGCTTCTTTCTGTTGCCAGAAATTCCAGCATTTTCCTATTGCTTTCCTTCTTGAATTGTAATGCTTTTATGATTTGATTTCCCACAAACACAGCAGCGAAATCCTTCCCAAACGTTACTTTCTCAGGTACCAGGTTTTCCTTTGAGTTACATTACCCTGGTGTATCTGTCACAACAGCAGATCCTATTTTTCAATATTTGTGTTTGTGCTTCAGAATCGTTTCTTCTTCTTTTGTTGTCCTTTCACATGGTTTTCTGTAAGAACGCCTGTATTGTAATTTTTTCCGTCTAATTCCATTTCCTTTCCTTTTTGTTGGTACCTGCTGCCTATTTTCCCTGCTGTGTGTATCATGGAAATCTGATTTTATCTTTAAGGAACCCTAAACATCAATGTATGTAGCTTTTTGTATTGTTGTTCGAACTGTCAGCAAACAGTGTGCTTTTTCGCTTTGTGTACAGAATATTTTTGTTCACATTTTTGTTTGCCGTACGCTTTTTTAAAAATAATCTTATAAACAAGATATTGTCCTCTGTTTGTACTTCTTGTAATAAATAAGTAACTGACTTATATCGAGTAAGGCATACTACAGGGAGTAAAGTAAAGGGGGAAAAGAGAGAAAAAGTCAACTAATCTTGGGACTAATCTATTTTCCATGTTTTGCCTTTTCGTGGCATTTTGGGCTTCTGATCATGAAATTTGTAAAAGCCACTTTAGGTTTGTTTTTGTGGGTAAAAAATGATGGCACTTTTCTTCGTTGTTTTATTTTGCAGTTATACAATTTTTTCAACGCACTCCTGACGCACATGCCCCAGAAACCGGGAATGAATGAGAAGGGTGCCAAAGATGCTGGTTCTATGGAATCTGTTTCGGATGCATCAGGTGAGCCATTTTATAATGATAAGAAAATACAATTTGGATTTAATGTCAGTGAATCTAACAATTCAAGCTTAAATACTTCGTGTCATGGTAAGGAAACGGGTAAAGCAAAACAAACTTCGGGGTTGTTAAGTTGTTATTTGCGTTTTGTTAGAATAACAAATCATTTAAAAAATCTCAGAACGTACTCAACACGAACCAGTATTCTAGAATTCCTTTTTATATTAAATGATCAGTTCAATTAAATGCTTTAGATTATTGAAATTTTCAAATATTTTCCCTGTCCCAAAAAAATCTGGAAATGCGAAACGTGCTGCCATTTACAAATGTTTTTTGCCCTCTTGTAAACGTCACATTGCATTCCTCCTGTCTCATGGATAATACTTCTTCATCATGTCTCATCATCATTATCCTTTAGCATCAATTCTCGTCGTAGACCATACAGTTTGTATAAAGCTTGTGCTTTTGGGAATGAACATGTCGCAGCGTTCGAGTTGGATAACACTCGTGGCAATCATGGTAGTAATGAAGTTTACCCAACCGAAAAAACAGAGCTTATACTCGACTACTGTGTCGTCTCATTCAATTCTATCGGTTTTGTCAAGGCGTGTCGGTAAAATCATATTTTGTAGTAGAATTCAAGAGAAGTGAAGGTAGAGAGAGAGAGAGAGAGAGAGAGAGTTGGCCGTTCTCGTCGTAATCGTAAACGAGGATAACAAATACGTTCTATTTCTTATTCTCTAGCTTTCTCTCGCCTAACTGTTTTCCCAATAATGTATTTGATAACAATATCAGATCAAGTTTCGTTAGACGGACAGATTATGAGCAGGGTTTGATTATTACGCTTCTGCCATGACACTCACACATACAGGAGAGTTATATTGGGGAAACTATAAATCAGTAGCGAATTTCTAGTATTGACTAGTCTAGTCTATAGTTGTATCCGCGTTTATTCTTATTCCTCGGAGCAGATTGCTCCGATATCCCATACCACACTTCAGTTTACTCTGAAAGCACACACATTTGAGAGAGAAACTGGCTACGATGTTGACGATGAAGATGATTATGGTGGGATAGTGGACTCAGGGTTGAGCGCGGAAAGAAGGCAGAATTAATGAATTGAACACTGATATCATCATCATCGTTCCAATTTTTTATAGGAAAGCTACGTACAGTCGACTCAGTCGAGGCATGTATACACACCAACCCGTGTGGATGTGTGGGTGGGTGTGTAAAACTCTAAAGTTCAACGAAAGGAAAGAAATATTACATTTCCACTATTTCGAATATCCTTCTTTCCTCCTTTCCTGAGAAAAAATAAACGAAAAGCTGTTGCATCATCATATCCGTCGTCACCATCATTCTTGTCGGTCTATCACTTGAGTAACAGTGCCGTCATCATCGTCAGAGTTTTACTGTTTCATCTTGTAAGTGTGGGTTTCCATATCCATACGTGTTTTTTTCTTCTTCTTCTGGATCAATCTCATTAGAGACCTTAGCAGGAGTGGTAGACACGAGGAGAATTTTCTCCATGGTATGTACGTGCCAGCCCATAACGAGATGAGAGACAAATGTGCGAAAGCAATTAGTGATCCATTTATCTTCGTCGCCTTTTTATTTCGTAACATGTTTCCATCCTTTTTCTTCGTGTGGGTTTGTGTGCACCCTGCCACGTCTCCGTGTACAGTAACTTGCAACATTTCAGCTAACGATTAGTACAGGACATAACAGTATCCTTCCCACTCTTTCTTGGAACATGACAATCGTAAGGGAGATTGGTGAGTAGTGATCAAGTTGATACTGCTGCTCTCATAACCGGATGTATAATCCACTAGAAAGGACGCTAAAAGCCTAGAATCAGCACATCACTATTCGTCATACTTGACATTTTTGGGAAATGCTCATCTTTGCTTCCAACTAGCTCAGTACCGACACTGCAAATCATATTTTTAAATTGTCTGCGTCATCGGGAAGTGATACGGATAATCGAATGACAAAATTATTAATGCAGGATGTAATTATAAAATGTTCCTCGACGTGGCTAACAATGACTCACTACCTACAATAAAATTTAATACAGACAAAAAATAAAGAAACATATTTGGTAATGCAAGATGAAAGGTGACATTTTGAAAAATAAAATCCCACACTAGAAATCCGCCTTCGGCTTTTTTGATTAGGAGATAAAATGATGATGCAGTGCGACGTAACGTTTTATGATTGCCGTTATTAACATTTTGGCGTAGGTGTATTTCTCTATAACCGCCTGAAATTATTTCCCCTTTTTTCTTTCATCTTTGCTCAACTTTTGTTCCAAGTGAGCTTAGTTTAAAGATGTCTATTTTCCATGCTCACACACGGAAACGGCATGTAACCCAGCTCTTGATGATTCAATCGGATCAGAGCGTGAGAGCACACTAAAATATACCGGCTTAAATGGATAACAAAAGGCAGAGTCGACTGCTGGAAACATTGTTGATAGTGTAGTTGAACTGAAAGAGTAAATACCCCGTGAGAAAATTTATTGTGGGTAAAATGAATTCGACTCTAGCTACATCTCCAGTTTCACAGTATTTCTAGCGTACACTGATATTTACTTGCTTGCTAACTAAATATCTATCTAGACAATTGTAATCCCTCTGTCTGAATCTGTTAGAAAATGAATGAAAGGGAATTAAGATGAGAACAATCTTGTGAGAACGCCACTACGCTGTTACTACATTATATTTCCGACATCATCATCAAGCATTGTTTTCTCTTGTCACAAAAATTATCAACTCGGCGTCAGTTTGGGACTCTGTTAAATACAGTATCGAAACTCCATAAATGCAACAAAGTTTCAAAGGTTGATATACCATCTCCAGTACTGCAGTGAGTGTAGCATCCCGAGAAACATGAAACTATACAAGCAAAAAGGAAAATAAAACTTCCGTTTTCCCACATGACACGGGAATCAAGGTCTTTCTGATCGTTTTATCCTTATTACTTAAATATAAGTAGGTGACTTAGTACACGGCGCACCTATCAAAAACGTGTAAACGTATTACACTTTCTCTCACATGCCTGCCAGACAAGCTAGGGATGGAAAAGATGTGTGTATTTGTGATTGTGTGTAAGTGCGCACTTCTCCTAGATTATCCCGCCGACTGGCAATGAGTACGTGAGTGAAAGATGATGATGATGTGGATAGTTTTATTATACCCATTTCACCTGTCTTCGTGATCTTCACAATTTACTTATCTACTCGCCGCGTAGGTAAGTTTCAATAGAAGAATCTGGAGTAGAATGAACTCAATAAAAGAAAGAACAAGTTCTTCCTTTCTTTTCTTCATCCTTTCTCTCACTTTCCTTGGCTTGTCACTTTCTTTTGTAAAACAAGCATGCCTTGAAGGCACATACCAATGTAGGTATGTTTGGCAGCAAGCGTGTGCGTGTGTGGTTATATATGTATATCTGTAAACCACATTTCTTCAAGAGCAGATCAGGGTACAACTACGAGAAAGCTACTATTTGTGGTGCACTTGAGAAATTCGGTGAACAGACCTACCTTTCCTCAAGACGTACGCGCGCTCTCTCACTTTCTCTCGCTCACACTCTCAATTTTTGGCGATGCTATCAACTCAGCCTACTTACATACTGAGTATCCGTCTTGCTACCCACTCAATTTCGTTGGTGTTTCAGCTTTTCTTTTTCACTCTCTGTCTTTCTTTCTTGCTCTGTGTACTCTGCCGGCATCCCACATAAATTGCTCAGGAGAGAGAGACACAGAGAAAATGAGAGAATGAGCCGAAGAACAAGATGAAGGAAGGCGAATGAATGAAATAAAATGTTAGATGTTTTTCCTGACTTCTCACAGAATGAGAAAGATGAAAAGTACAAGGTGCCGCTATGAGCTTTTTGTATTCTCAACAACATTTTACCCAACTGCCGCAAGTTATTTTTGCGAGTTAAACCTAGAACACATTATAAAACAATTGTTTGCATTTCGTATAAGTATCCCTAGTGACAATGAAGAAGAAGGAAAAGGTAGTAATACACAACAAACTTGTTCTCCTTTTACTAGTCAGTACTTTAAAATAAATCGCTTTTTATCAACTTTCTGTCTAAAAACAGGGAGAACATCACTCTTTTGTGGGCGTGATCTGTCACTCACGTTTGAACAGAAACGGAATTGTTTTTCGTGTTCGTGTGGTGTGTCGGGACAAAACATTTAGGTAGAAAACCGTCCAGTAACGGGAGGATTATGGCTTATCCTTGCCGCTACCGAAAAACTGTAGTAGTAGCAACAAATGAAGCAGATAGAAAAACTGCACTTGTGCCACTCTTTCCAGAGAACTGAGAAGAAATTAATGAGTACTACGTTCAGTATAGTTGTTTTTTAAGCTAAAGCTGTGTTGTTATTAACTAATCAATTATGTTCGTATTGTACCTTCGGTGTACTATTTGCTATAGTTAAAATACATTCCGTAATGATAGTTTACAAAGCAAACACGCACAAATTTATTAGCATTCTACTACGTTGGATAACTATGCAGACGATTGTTAGAGGAGTAAAGGTACTTATTCGTTTTAATATTTTTTCCGCAAAAGTCTGTTATTTACTAATTTCCCTTTTTTCAGGAGGAGAAGGAAGCAGTTCCGCCGGACCACGTGCTGGTGGCAGTCGTGTCAAATTAAGGAAGCGCAAAATGTTTGCTGGAAATGGGGCTTGCATTGATTTGGAGGATGTCATTGTTGAAAATGACTATAAAGGACCGCATGTTAAGCTACCAATGACTTTGCAGAATCTACAAGACCTGATTGATGCATTTAAAAAGAAAAAGGTAAGGGTGGATTTTTAAAGTGTAATGACGAGCAGGAGAAAACTGGTTAATCTTAAGAGAAACCTGTGAATGGGGGAGAGTAAATCTAAAAATTATTTATTTGACAGATTTCACTAAAAAGCATTCCTGGAATTTGTCTGAAATGTATTCATAAACATACAAAGTATACGCATACTTACAGATTCCTTTGTAGCATGCTCCACATCGTTTTATGCCGACGTGATCAAAGTGGAGGGATAAAGTTATTTATGTTAGGCAAAGTTATTAAATACGTCATTTTAACAAAAATTATTTACTTTTGCCTCTCTTTCCGCTTTTTTGATCTTGTCTCCTATTTTATGCTCTTGCTACCATGTGTAAAAATGCAATTCATTCCTTTCCCTGACATTTTTAGAGAATACCACACCCGTGTAAACGTTTATTTGTTTTATCATAGATCCTCTTCATTCCCGATTCCTATTATCCTTCTTCCTTTGCTCCCCCTCTGTGTGTATTTCACCCCAGTTCCTCTGAACAGTCTGTCAAACTAGAGTGAAGAGGATGTGGACCAAAGAGAGAGGAATACAAAATTGTGCATCAATTCTATCATCGTCAAATGAGATTCAAAGGTTGCTATATTAAAACTTATGTAAATAGTAGCAGGTAGACAGCAGCGCCAGGGAGAGACTCATTCCTCTCCTGCTGTGTTGGTGGCAGTGGCCTGGCTGTAGGTAGTTTCTGTAACGGACGTGACATAAACTTATGTAACGGTTAGATGACTTTAAAGTATAAAGTTGTTGGCCGTGTACATCAACATCATCACCCACCACCGAACGTACGCTGCAAACATACATGTGATTAAATGTCATCCTCTTCCTTCCTCCTACCAGCAGTTTAATAGTTGAGCAAAACATAGTTTGCACCCATGATGTTTACTTTAACGGCACAAGTGGATAGAGAGAATACTGGTAGAAAGTACTTTTACTCTTGTTCTATTCTCCTCCTCCCCTCCCCTCATCATCATTGACAGAACGAATCGAAGGGAAAATAGAGATATGGACGGGAAAATAAAGAGTGGAGGCAATGTTAATCTGCTCTCTGTGTTCGCATTCTTCCCTTGTCGCAATTTTTCCACTATTGTGTTGGCTGTTATTACCTTTCCCATTTTTCACGGTTTTTTTACTGTGTGTGTGCGCACTTCTGCTTCCTTTTACTACTGGAATGAACATTGCCTGCATAATAAAGCGTGTACTGGAAAAATCGTACTTTTATGACATCCTCCGCAGCAGCGAACCATGGTGCTATAATAGATACATACATAATTATATATCTTATACAATAAAAAACTATACTCCTTAGTGAATAGCAGAAAATGACGGAAATAGGTATCCACATGTTCATACTTATGCTATAACATTTTTAAATTATGAACTCAGCCATCCTTGCGTATATTTCCGGTTAAATTCAATAGAAAACGGTTATCATGAAGCCAAAAAAATATTCACGTCCTCGAACACTCGTTTGAATACACCAATACAACATACAATCAACGTGCGTCAGCACTATCATATAGAGTATGTACATATGAGCTGATTGTGGGGAAAATAGGTCTATATTTTTATACTATTAATGGTAGTAGTTGTATTCTTGGTGTTTCAACAAAGGGAGAAAGGAAGCTAATGAAAAATACAAAGAAGAGACTACGAATAAACAATTTGTAGAAAAGATGATACCAATTTATGATTTTTCTGTTCGTCAACTCGTTGCGAAATCAATTTACCATATTGTCCCAAAATCAAGAGTACTTTGGATTCTGAAAATTGGTATGTTTGTCAATAAAGTCCTTGATTTAGAAAGCTTACTGGATGATGTGAAAAGGAGAAACTTGTGATTTCACAAGCTCATTTCAACAGACCAGAAAATCAAAAATTTCCATACAAAATTAAATTAGCCTTCTTAGGAAACATGTAGGTACTCAACAGTTGTGAAAGAATTTTTTAGAAAAATAATGACAATAAATTACATGTTGATTTTATGTGTAATACTCTAGTTTCAGGCAATTTTGATAATTGAATTTTTTGGCTTTGCGTAAGCTGGAGTAGGCTTTGTTGTTTATTCTTCATTATTATCATGTTGTAAAAATAGTGAGTTGAGTACTATCCACATAGATATACTTTGCTAATGAAACAGAAAATACGAGAAACCATTGAAACCTCATTAAATTTGTTTTTCTACGTAACTAATCCTCTCGCTTTTGTTTAACCAGCAGTATTGCGCGAGTTTATGATTACCTATATTATAAATCAACAAAAGTAGCTTACTGTTTTTCCTTTTATTTCTTCAGAACTGTTTACAACTAAATTCAGGGAAAACAGGAGTAGCACAATTTAATTAGGCTCATGGCTCATTTTTTTAGTCGGTTGGCCGTATTATATTTACAGTTCCAAATTTTTCCCGTCTGGGTTGTGATCATGATTTCGTAATTACAAATAAGAAGAAATAAATTTATTACGGAGTGGCTTTACAGAAAACACAAGAAACTAGAGCGCATTAGTTAAAATTACCGTTCCCGTTGTAGTATTTTGAAGACTGAGAATTTGAGAATTTTTTTTTGAAACTTTATGGAAGCTTTAGTTATTGCAAGAGTGGTCAGACTTATTATTGATGGAAGTAACCTACATCAAAGGTTTTGAACAAGCCTTCACTTGTGTACTACTTACAAATGTCCCTTGTTAGCCACATCCAACCATAAATTGGCAAATCGTTTCGCGCTACTTATCTACAAATTGTTATATCCTCCTAAATTCTTATTGGTTCTTACGCTTCTCTGTCCTTCTCTTACTTTGAAGTATATGTACCAATAAAACCTTGTATAATGAACCAGAATACCAGACGGTGTAGGAGCATAGTAAGTACTAAAGTAATATTTAAAAAATTTCGATAATTTCGTGAATCATTGTGCTATTGTATGTGTTTACAAAGAGAGGAGACTCACCCAACTATAAACTGTTACCACTTATTCCTTTGTTATGATAACAGAAACTACCACTAATTACTAATTAGAGGAAAGCAAATTAGTTTACTGGAAAAATTTGTTTATCTTATGGATGGATGACAATGTTGGTAATTGTGCAACGAGAATTTCCCAGTTCGTGCTTTCAAAATATAAAAATAAAAATAATGGTCACATTATAGCACGCTGATACACGTCCTCTCCTGTTTTTACGTTTTTCTCTCGTTTGCGTTCGTGGCAGAGTTTGATTACGTTCATATTTATCTAAAAAAAATGTTGCTATTACATCCAAATGGAATGCAATAGGTTCAGTATGGTGGTACTTTTCATGAATTATCATTTCGTATCTATACACATGGAACTAAATATTTTCTTGCGTCATCACAACATTTATTGACATCAACAACATCCTCTCAGTTTCCCTTACCAATGCGTAGCTTATACGAAGCAATTCTATCTAGAATTTTCGTGGAACGTTACATACTCCTACCTTTTCCCTCAATCTCATATTCCCCCTGACCATCCTCAATACTTCTAATCATACTCTTTATATAATCTACCAGAACATCTTACGATGGGATGTAAATTATATGAACATTTTTTTATTTAACTTTATACTGATAAACTCAAACGTCAGATCTGTGTTGTGTTCGTTGTATGCATGAGGAAATGGATGCTTTGTCGTGGAATGATGATTTATTTGCTGCTTGCTTACCACAACAGTTCTTCACTACCACCATTAAACTCAGCTAAGCATGATAAACTCCACGTATTCTCTACAGTCTCTAAATGCAGTTGTTATGATTAATGAAGGTGTATCAAAAAAATGGGAGCATCGCTTCCTTGTCGTTTTGTTAAACCAACTAAACGGTAGCATAACGGCTTAACACACTATCAAAACATTCTTATGATCCGCTAAGGACACAAAACCTGAATCTAAAAGATGGAAATAATGAAAACCTAAAATTTAGAATGCAAACATATGCGTAAAGTTGACACTACATCAGAATAACAAAAACAATGGTAAAATTACAATTTAATGAGTTTTCTCTCGCGTCAATGAGCATTCATGAGACCACAATACGGAAAAATCAAACCAAAGAATGTTTCAAAGAGATGATACTCACACCAACACTCAACAACTGAAACAGTAACAGCCGGGCACAGAAAGTTCAGGTTTTCGGGACCCTGTTATAAAATTTGATGAAACAGAATTTAGAAAATATAAATTGTCGACACGGACCAAAATACCAAACTAACATTCATACCAGTAAAATATGTTTCAATAACTATGAAATCAAAGTTGATTTAAAGAATGAATTGTTAGCAAATGCTCAAGGTTCTTACTTCTTTCTACGATTCAATGCCTTTTAATGACGTAAGGACACGTTTCTAGTAGCTTATTACTGATATGCAACCGCCTTGCTGAACACCACATCCAAGGCTGTCATACACAGGATAGTATTATGACCAAATTATATTACAAAAATACATACTTATAACTGCCGTACACCTTAGAAAGGAAATTACTACCTTCTGAATTTTTCGTGTCGAGTGAGCTGAATGTAAATTGGAAGCAGTCGAGTTAAGGCTAACAAGAGAGAGAGAGAGAGAGAGAGCTCATTGTTGTTATTTCCACCCTGCATGACATGCTTTTCCGTATTTGCGCTTCCTCCTCATAGCTCAAACACAATGTCCCAGGAGAAAATTACGGCATAATTAAATGTTCCCGCGCACGCATTATTAGACAAACTTGAATGGAATATTTCTGGCATACACGTCGTCACACCTTCACATTCTAAATTCAGATGAATAGCACATGCATGCATGCACCCATTTTACTGTTGTTGTGTTGCATCACAGCATGAAAAGCAACATTCCAAAAGAGGGACTCTCTTGTATTTCAGAGGATTATTTGCACTATTGACATTTTGCTGACAAAGACGCACTACCTGAATATGTGATGGTGAAATCTATTCAATGAGTTATGTTGTCGTTTCATGGAAAAGTAATTCTTGTATTCGAGGGAATTTGACGGAAGTAAAACGGCTTCTTCAACCAACCAATCCCAAATTCCAATAAAAGGAGAAGACCATTGGCTGTGAAAATAAAAACACAAGACAGAGATATAACGGAGAAAATTAACTGTTATATGAACACATGCTAGGCTTATGTATTCTTACGTGTAGTGAATATCCAAGCTTAAAATTTGAATGAGCAAGCGCATCTTACGGAAGAACAGGTATTTGGAAAAGGCAGTTGCATTGTTAGTTCCGTTAGTGTAAAGGGGATTGGAATGAAGGCAGTGAAGTTGAACAAGTTCACCGGGGAACAAAGTTGTAGTTGGTTGAGAAAAAAACATTACCTTCTCCAGTTTAATGAGCACATGTTATATATGTAGATAACATGTATGAAACAACTTTTTTTCCTTCAATCAATATCACCAATTTTTAGCAAGTGTTTTTTAAGAAGTTCCAATTTATTTTTAATTTGACGCCTTAGAAAAAAACTAATGAAACTTTTCAAACATCAATTTAATTGAGGAAGTCGAGTTGTGGATGTTAGAAAAACTAGTCTCACCAAGTACACTTCGTGCTTAAAAAACGGAAAGTTTCTATATGTCCCCTTTTATAATGAGTTACAGTTATGTATTGGAAGTTTTTGATTAAATGTTCACGTTTTGACTTTGGCTTTTGAATGAAGTCTTTTGTGTTTTTACTAATATTAATATTTTTCGAATTATGCAGTATGCATTATTGAAACCAGTAAGTAACAGTACGGATCAATATTCAAGTAGATACATACACGGAAGTATACATCATATTTTGTTTAACTCAACTGAATAATAATATTATATTATCGGTTCGGTTCGGTGCAATATTCTTATCGAGATAACCAGATAATTTGTAACTCTTGTATTCAAACCACACACGATTACCGTATATCTTTGTCCAAGTAGGAATATGGAAGTATGGATATATTGTTTCCCTTATCATTATCATGTAATATGAAACATGTACCCATTCCAAACTATTTCATATATATTACTATCAATGAATCAAATGCTATGCAAAGTCGCACCACATTCATGATGAGAAAAAGGCGAAATTGGAACAAATTAAGAATAAAATTGTGAATAGCCTCAAATCCCATATGAATTGACAAAAATATCTTAGGGCATCCTCTTAGAAAAAACGGTGTACGCAAGTCCGCGAGATTTCCATATTAGCACAATTATCTTTCCAGTAACCAAACTACATACATCATACATGCCTAGACATGTTTCCAACTTTTTGGGTTTGATTGAATTGAGTCCGGGTGAATATTTATTTGATAATATTCCACAATTGTCAATTGTGCCCAGAGATAAAATAAAAATATTACCAAGTATATGACATCCCAGAAATGAAAATCGCTAGAGGGTGAAAATGGAAGGGGTATGTATTTATTTAATTCGACTCTAGGTGCTATATGCAACCAGTACGGCGTTAGGATAGGGAAAGTTAATAATTTAAAATAATTTACATACCTTCCAATGTCCTCTTAGAATGCCTCTATTCTATTTGAAAGCTAGTGGAGGTGATACGACAGGAATGGATTTCACTGAAGTAATCTTTAGTTACAATTTCACGCCTGACTTGTCGCCAATTCTGACAATTCTACCCTAAGTTACTTTTATGAACAGCCTCCCTCACTGGAAGTATACATTTTTTTGAAACACTGTCCCTCTTAAACGTGAAAACAGAAATCGTTTCAAAGTTGAAGTTTCCTAATTCTCATTGCATTCACGTCCTAGCCTTGCATTGCCAATTTTATGAGCACTCGTAAACACAGCTTTTAAATCACATAATATTTACTACCTGTATATGTAATGGAAAAGCAGATGCTGGCTTGCTCGTACGAATCACTGCGTGTTCACACCAGAAATTCGTCCAGCGTTTAATATTCCTCATAAGGACTGAGGCCACGGAAATGTAGTTACCATCAGATAAGGTAACCGTGGTAGCCGGAGAGCGTTTTAATACTCGTGTCATTCATGTAACGACCTATGTAATTGCAAGTGTCATACGTTAGGTTTTACCTGCTGTTGGTAATAAAACAATACCAGGAAAAGATAAGACTGGGCTGGTTGGTGTGGCATTGCGGTTTATTGTATAACCAACCATTGTAATAACGATAATGGGACCACATCTTTTGTTACGCTTACCCTCTCATCCAGTATTATTGCCTTCATTCGTGCATTCTATCTCTCCTTGGGGGTTATAATTGACAGTGCTGTGGCTGTAGGCCTGGTTTGTGTAAAGCATTTATAGAAAACGGGCGTACATTTGTGTTCATGGGTGCAGCATCTGTAAGTTAAACTTGCCATACAACAATACACTGGACTGATTGGCGCGACGATTATTGACGCTAAAATGGGTATTTGTTTTGATTGTTGCTATTATATGCACTACCACAATTTATTGTCTCATTCAAAACCCCACACCTGTTTGTTAGCTTTAGTGTTTCCATTTGCTGTGGACTGTCCTTGTGTCAAGCTAGATGCGAATGTTAAATTGGATGGCATGGTGATATTAGAGCTGATGTTGGTCTAAAATGGAAAAGTACATCACATTTGTGAATGCCATTGGAGAAGGGTGAACGGCGGAGCTGGTTGAGGGTGACTCTATCCAACTCAAAAATTCTAGAGTTACATTTATGGGCATTATGAAACATTTTAGGGATTGTAAGCAAGAGCGCGACCATGAGCAAATCATGTTAATAGCTAAATAACTCGGAAGCATCGCCGAAAAAAGTTTTTTTATCATTTGAACGCAAATTCGATTTCATGGGGTTATTAGATTTAGGAGACATACCTATATTCCAATGTCTTGATGCCCGTTTTTTCCTAGCAAGCAGCATTCTGAGTGACGCCCACTTACATTTTCCTTCATTAAGCGTCAATTTTGAAAGAAAATTTTGAAATGATTTTTTAGGAAAGTAAAATTTTATTTGTGTAGTGCGCAATAAACACTCGCTTAAACACGGGGGGAAGGAAGACGTGAAAGTCCATAATTTCATTAAACAGTATTTATTTTACTAAAACGTTATACATAAGGGGTAGATACCATTCATATGACTACCTAGGTTTTCCTGTGATGTTGATGTGGCTCAAGTGATCCTAAAAAGGTACATTTAGCCAGGATTACATCAACAGGCAGCAATCACATTAAAACGTCGTGGGCTCGCCACAGTAGCCAGTTTAAGAACTTAAGTGTTTTGAATAGAACAGAGACAGTGGTAGCAAAACCGTCTGAATTATCATTCTCTAAGTTATTTTAACTTCAGAGCTACATAAGCAGTAATTAAATCTTTAAAGTGGTTTTGGCATGTTTGCTTAATGAATGAGGACAGCCAGTAATAATGCGACAAGTATCTACGTACAGGCTGTTTTTCACATCTTTTGATAAATCATGAGTACAAGCTTGGCTGTCTTTTGAGTTTGTAATTAATTTAAATGCTTTTCTTGATTTTTCAGAGCATGATATGATTATCAAAGGTAATATAATTATGCCACTGCGCATTATTTCTCTACGAGCAAAAACACGTACTGACGAAACAATAGCCACATAACTTCAAAGTATTTCTGAGGAAAATGGAAAACGAAGTCCTGGGAAAAGTAATGAAATTTGTTCACAAACGCTACTGCCATTACTACCCGTTTTTAAAATAGCTTTTTTCACTTTAGTGATTCAGTATGAAACTTATTCCAAAAATTTTTCACTGTTCAAATGAACATTTTGATGTACGCACTAATAAATAAAGAGACATGAGGGGTTCCATCCTAGCAAAAACAAAAACGTAGGGACCACAGACACTTTCGTGCAAGCACACAGTCATTTCAGAAAGTTGTAATTTCATTTTTTAAATGGGCAAGCGAAAAATTAATTACGTACGTATTTACATTTCCGTAATAGCACTCCAAATTGTTAATTATTTTCTCTAATATTTTAACTGAACACACAGTCGCAGCCCCGTGTACTTTTTTCCCGTGGACGAGCTACGTGGTCTACTACTACTGCGATAATGGGACTCCAAAGTGAAGTGACCCATTATTCAGTGATTGTTGTTTTCAAACAAAATGAGCTGCCGTCCTTAAGTTGATGTGTGTGCCTGTCCCTTTCTGTATCCACCATTATTGTGCGTACGCTTTTATCTTTTCCTTCTCCATTTTGAGGAAAAGTCTATTATTTTGGGTAATCATTATCATCGTCACCATCAGCATGAATTATAACCGCTTACATGGGTTGTTTTCGCCAAAATACTAGTTTTTCCCTGGAAGCACAACATCCACTCTTTGACTTTGTTCTTTTTTCACAACACACACACACACATCCTTTGCTGTATTCTGCTTTTCCTTGAAGCTTGTGATTTCTTTCTCCAGTGAATTTTACATACACTGTGAGTAAAGTACTTACTATAAAAGTTTTTATATGCTGCGCGTTCTCATTATCATTATCACGATGTAGATGGACGGGATACACGAACTTTCTCTCAAATGCGTTGTTAGCGTCCTTTTATTTTCCAGCCTTTATACCTTTGAACTACCATCATTATCCTTAACGCAGTGTTTTATTTAGTCGTTTATTTAACGACGATAAAATTTTTAAACAACAAGCATCAACATAGCATGTATTTAGCGTGTAGATTTTATGCCTGTATCAACCACTGAAAAGTGGTTTTACATCAAAGCAAGTGTTTTACAAGCCATGTCATAAATATATGTTTAGGTTCCAGGCAATTCCATTATCTTTTGCCTTAAATATTTATGAACTTCATATCACAGAGACTTTTTTTACTGGTGTATAAAAAATGTACACCTCATTTTCTCTCCTATTTATTTTCACCATTTTAAGCACTGAGGAAATTTCTCGTAACATGAATTGCACTTTAGCATATTGTGTAGTATGTACTTTTATTACTTCTATCAATACATTATATTTATAAACAAATATTCTCCACATTATCAGTTTAGTATGTGATGTTGTTGTATTTACTTTTTATTACAGGTCTTACATGTCAAGTATGTTGCACAAATTTTGCGGGTGGCAGGACAACAGCTAAAAACCCTTCCAAATTTCCATCGCCCGTCAACATCGCTCTCAAAGCAAATCACCATTTGTGGAGATCTTCATGGAAAACTTGATGACCTACTTGTCATATTTTACAAGGTTGGTAGCTTTATTATATTGTATAAAAGTAAAATACATTGAGATATCATTAAAACGCTTGCCGGGTGACGCTACATAATTGAATCCGTTTCAGCGTACCGGCAATAATCGTTTTATTCTGCGAAAATATGTTTCGTTCGTTGTAGTAGAATATTATATGTTTCTCTTCATTTTTTATTATTTTTATTACGCCAGACCGTTTTAAAGTTTAACATGATCAGTTAGTTAGTAAGTAGATTAGTGACAAAACCACTAGCACCATGACGCTAGTATGAATATGTTTGCGCGTGGTTTATTTACTCCTTTCCCAAACCAAAAGTAAGGGCAAATTGCCCCCAAGTGAATTTATTTCATAATCATATTGGACACCTCTCCACGGATAAATACGATGCTTCATCGTCATTCATTTTTTTCCTGGTGACATGTTTATTCCCTTATGTGTTGAAATGAGTATGATAAACAGGATGTTTTTTATCAGCTACCTATCAAGGGACTCACAACTCATAACAGTTTCAAATGATGGAATACTAGTTTCTAATTTGTCACTCGGGTACATATATTTTTACGGTGTTGTCGAAAACAAGTTTTTAAAAACTTGAACATTTCCCCCCTGAGACTACACATTGATGATATATGTATAAAATGTACATCTTCTCTCTCGATAAAGCTTCAAATTCAGATTCTTGGAAGACATATATTTTTTGTTTAATTTAATTAACATCTGGTAGCTACCATGAGATATAATGCTGAAATAGTTTGATACTGGAATATGACTGCTTTATTATTGTGGACAATTAGTAAGGGCTCATTTCAAAATACAACACAGTTGACTGCCGTCACCGTCTTTCCAGATAGAGTTGTGTGCCTGACACCATGTTAAAGTAGCTAGTATCCTTCTTATCCCACAGTAATTCCTTTACTTTTTATAGCTTCACGGTAAACATATGTGTTCCAAGGAAACCATTTGTCGACAGGGCTTTTTCTTTCTTGTGTCATCCACAGTATTAATAAATAATGTCTCGGTCCCGAATGAAGCTTTTACAGGCTATGTTTTCACTCGTTTCTTTTTCTTGTACCTACTGTGTGCATAATCCATTCCCCCGAAAATGTCAGCCCTGGCAGTGGAAAGTTTGTTTTTCGACTGCTGAACCCTAATACGACTTCTCCGAAGATATGATATGGTTTTTAGTGAAAAGGATGACAGATGACAGAGAAGCAGCACGGTTAGGCCATGTCTAGCCTAGTCCGACAGGTTTATATAGCTTTTAACTGAATAGATAGATGAATGTTGCTGGGACGTGCGAATTCTACAAGAATTTTTTACAGGATTTTTTTTTACTGTGAAGCTATCCGACAGTCAACTCTACTTACGCTTCCATTTCTCTCTTTGTTGTTTCCTTCCACTTTTTATATGCACAAAGGGCAACAATACAATTTATTTTCAAGAAAAATCATTCTCATCATCGTCGTCAACAAGTAAACTGAGAAAGTCTCTGGTATTTAGGTAGTCTCCATGAAATATACATGTGGCCATATAGCTTCTGAGAAAAATGGTAAAAAATATAAATGCGAATCAAGTCCGTCAGCGTCGTCAACAAAGTTTACATTTTTCTCAACACTAAAAGCTGAAACTGAGTAAGTGGTGTTGGCGACGGCAGTGACAGTAGCAACAGCGCGGTGAAAGTAGTGAAGTCATAAAGTCATGATTTAATCTTTGACTGTTTCTCCTCTCTCTCTCTCTCATACGAACAAAGCCATTTGAGTAGATAAGATACTTTCCACCAGCACATACACACCCAACCAACCAAGTACTAAGCTCACATGCATGCCTGCTTTAAGTAACATCAAACTCGACAGTGTTTCTCCTGGGGTGAAAGAAAAATGCGCTTGTAGATTTTCGGGACATAGAGAGAAACAGGCACACTTACACACAACCACACAAGAAAATGCTTTTCTCTCATATTTTCCTGGGCTTTGACTCTGACTTCGGTCCTGTACTTGTTCATTCGCTTTTTATAAAAAAAATACATTTATGTAGTCTCACAACAAGTTCATCTTTGTTAGCCCATATACTTACACCGAAACTGCTGATGCATCTGTTGTTGTATCTCATTTACTTTATGTTTTGAAACAAAGGGAAGACCGAGAGCTAAAAATTGAAATGGAATGTAGGATAACGGTCTGTGGTATAGGATAATACCTCTTTTAAATTAAAACTACCCGTAACCTAGCTACACCATCTAATAATTTCCTATATATAAACATGGGCACGTACAAACATACGCACACATTTATGTGCTTGGGACACATACTGCAGCTACTTGCTCCTACCACGTTCACCATCATCGTCGTTAATGCCAGTTGCACATATCATTTACTCCGGATGTTGTGTAATGGGAATGGCGGCGGTAGCAGCAGTAGCAACATATGCACTGGCGGAGGCACATAATATGAATACACATACAAACACGGTTTGTTGTGATGATATCAGTCTGTTTGAGTGAGTAAGGATGAAATTTATTGTGTGTACGTGTCTGGGATTATGTAGACCATGACCTGAGAAATCTTCTTCGTTTTTTTGTGTACCATTGTTCCTACGTTTCCTTATATGGCAGTTTCTCTTTTCTCTTATTTTTTAGTCGTTTCCGAGCAGAGAATTTGATAAAACCTCATTTCCCTTGTTACACGCTTTACTGTTCATTGAGTCGGTCAACCATATACTTTTTACAGGGAATCTTGTTACTATCAGGGGTATTTTTTTCGTATTGGCATCTTTTTTCTCTCTTCGTTCTTCTTTATTTTCTTTTCAACGGGAATATCTAGTGGGTCAAAAAAATTGTAATATAATATCAAGTAATGCATTACAACAAGTATGATAGTTGCCTCTATACTGCTGGTTCATTGTGGGAAAAAAGTTTTATTTTATTTCCTCAAGCTAAAAGGGAGATTTAAATCAGTGGAAAAAATACACTTTCTCCATTTTTTCTCCGTTACTTCCCCTCTTTTTCGCTTGTGAAGACATGAAAATTTATTTTTGGGGGAACTGCACTTGCTACTGTTCAAACCAAAGGCAAACGAAAAAGAAGAGAACTTGTCTGTCAAGATTTTTAATATTAGATTATAGTAAAGAGAGGAAAGAGGATAACTTTCTCTCGCTCACTTCAGAAAATTCTACTACCACTGATGCTGTTACTGATTCTCAAGATAGAAAGGTCAGCAGAATGACTTTTGTTGTTTCATCTTTTTTCTCTTTTCTCCTCTTTTCTAGCTCGATTGTCCATCTCTTATGTTGTTCGATGATTTATTCTATTGAGTCCAATCCAATTTCGCTTTTTTGGATTAGTACTAATAGCTGACTCACGTTTATGACGAAGTAGTAAGAAAATGCCTAGGAAGACGCTGACTATTTTGGCAAAATGGTTTGGAAAATTATCTTGAAAGTACGTGGAAGTAAAGGGAGTTTCTAGCCGTAATCCGATTTTATGTTGACGTTTCTCTGTACAAGTAGAGGATTGCGTGTGAGCTACGCTGAGCTGTGAGTAGCAAACCAGGGGAGATGCGAGAAAGATATATGCATGCGTTTACGGAAGTCGAAAATTGCTACAAAGTTGACATACTCGTTACTCGCAGCATCAAGTCGTATTATTAATATTGTTGCCGTGGTCATCATCATGTAGTGTAATTAAAGCGGGAAGGATCAAAATATTGTTTATCTTGAGTTAAGTAACCATTAAGTTCACACAGGAAATAAACCTTGTCCGTTTATACATATTTCTAGCCATCTTTTGCCTAAGAATTACAAGCCAACATTATGACTGGTTGTATATTTAAATTAACATCTTGTGTATTACCGTTAGAAGTAGTAAGATTTTACGATTTTGGTAATGCTATCATCATTTGACAACATTTCACGGGACACAACACCGCTCTGTTGACTCGAACGCGGCGCTTTGTTTGATATTTACTTTGGGACTTCTTGAGATGCATTCATTGCAAGCAACAAAGTAAATACAGGTATTCTTTGATTTTTCATGCGAAGTAAACCTTATTACAAGGACTGTCTTTCCAAACTCTGATTTTAGTTCCATGTACCTGCATCTGCTAATTAAACACGTACTTTGTATACGTCACCAACACAATGTTTTCCCAAATAATTACTTTTAAATGCCAATGGGACTATAACCCGTCACGCAAAGTAGATATATGCTTTATGTGAGTCCATTCTTTTCAGAGAATACTACAAACACAGTTCAAAATGTTGTCAGTTGCGGTCGTAACGACTTTTCTGGTGGAAAATAATGTAATTTTGTTTTGAGATTTCTCCAATTTCTTCATCTGTTCTTCTACGTTTACCATGTCTGGCTGTGTAACTTTGCAAGTTATTTTAATATAAAAGTAAGTATCATGCATCGTTTCCACAATCACCGTATACCATTCAGGTAGTCCTGTTTATTTACTAAACCTCCGTGTAATTAGTAGCATTACCTTTGGAAACTGAAATTTTGTGAAAAGGTCAAAAGTTAGTACATCGTGATCGTTTCCTGACAGCAGATGCAAATTGTAACGCTATTACAATAGATGGCTATGAGTAGTAATAAGTCTCATAATTGCTTTAAACCACAGTAACTAATAAAGTTTTTAAAACTCGACTTATCATATTGATAGCACCGATTTTGAAATAGCTTTTGACTAACTGTGTTTGTAAAAGAAAAATGTCATACACGCTACAAAGTGCTGAATTTTCTATTTTAAAGATTATACAGTATCTTTACATGTATTAGTATAGGCTAAATTTTTGTTAGGGATTGCATTGCTATAGCATATATGACGGTAGCATCTTCGAACATTCGAAAGTGAGCTTAAAGCCCAACTGTGTAAAAACGCAGTTGACAACGACTTGACCGTTAGAAATTACGGTTCACCTGAAAAAATAGTCATTGCGATTCTGTAAACAACCAATTAGAATGATCTAGCGTGTGACCACACATCAGTCTTCATTTTGGTAAGCGATTCGTACCCACAGATCTGCCTTAATTGACTCAACACTTTAATCTACCACATTGCATCATCAACAGGAACAAATCAATACAGGGATACACACAAATCCCTGAAAGAGCAACATAAACGAATAAAATTAAACGATAAGGTCTTGTGATTCTATTCATATGCGTAAAACATATCAGTGCTTATGAATGTTCTTCCCCTCATTCATGTTTTGAAATTACTAATCTAATCTAATAATGCATGTGAATCTGGTTGTATCAGCCAGACAGTCTTACAAGTTGAAACTCGTTTATACAGCTGTTATAGAAAGTGCCATACGAAATCGGTTAGGCAACAAAACACATATTTGGCTGCAAAACTTACAACTAATTGCACACACAAAGTTATTTTAACAATATCGGTGTTGCACTTCATTTGCATGTTTTCGCCATTCTTCCAATTGTACAATTACCTTCATAAGTTATACAACATGCATGCATACGGAGAAGTCTCGTATAAATTTACCCATTTCCCACATAATGGCTATAGCAAGGTCGTTTGTACTATGATTTTTACACTAGCCTGTAGCTACTGGCCAATTAATTATATCAAGACAAAAGGGAACTGAACTCAACATGACAGGATTCATTTATTTCTATTTCCCTTTGTTTAAAGCCTTTCCCTTTAATAAAATCAACCTGCCTGTGCGTAAACCAGTTTGCTGACAAACTGCCGCCACCGTCTTTGGTGCTAGTCAGTCATGCCGGAAATTATCGCAATTTTTGTGGTGTGTGGTCAGTAATTGCGGTAGGGCGTACAGTAGTAGTGGCCGCATTTTCCGCAAAGCGGAAGTAAACACATTACTTTCACTTGTTTACCATTACCACACCATTGCTGGGTATCTCACAATCTCTCACATCCCCCACTCTCTGTCATGTTTTTTTTGTTTAGTGCTTTAAAGTGTACATGGACATCACCAGCATAAAATCGTCGTAATCATCAGACAACCACTCAATAACTTTAGTTTTAATACCCCAGCAGGCGTCCTTATATCGGTACCAAAGCTATGCCATTATGGCTCCCATTTTCTTACTGGATACACCCTAAAACGGCTCTCTGGCAAGTAGGTGCACGAGGTAGTTAGTATTTAGTTAATATCATACTTTTATTATTATTACCACTACCAACTACCACACGCACACATCAGCAACACCCGAAGACCCACAACCGGTCCACACCAAAAACTCCGTCGATATTATTTATTGTTACTATTAGTAGTGCAGCTACTGCTGCTGTTTTAGGTGCACAAACGACTTCTTTTCACTACGGCGATCTTGCTAAAAGGTTTTGTTTCGAGACTTTTTATTGGGTAACAGCAAACTGTTGTGAGCTGTTGGCAGCGTTGCTACAGACAAAGCAGATTCACGTCTTTCAGTATTCTCTTAAAAGTAATAATAAAACCGTAACTAATACTAATACCACCACTACTACTACACCTTCTGCTGCTTCTTCTAAGTCCGATGATGGGTTTCTCTCTCCCACCCTCGTTTCCAGCTAATACTCTTGAAACGCAGGAACCCGAGAAATTGCCAATTTCTCTGGGTTTAATAACTGTTTAATATACTCAGAGCAGAAGCGGTATTAATAGCGTGTAGGATGCTGCCTGTGTGATAGTAAAAAAAATCCCAAACCAGATCTGTTTTTTTTACAATCGATCGTTCTTTCCAGATTAAAAATAATATGTTCAATAAAAAGTCCTGAAACGGCTTTAAAAGCTATACTGCTTCTCTGCAGTATATTGCTGTTGTGGTAATAGGAAAAAGTACTTGCATTTTTAGTTATAGTAAAAACTATTATGAACTATTAGAAAGATTGGATGGTGGTGATGGTGACGAGGAAAATGACGAGGTCGACTTTATTACCACAACAGAGCTGTTGATCGCAAATCCTGAAAATGAACGTAAAGACTGTAGTCCTGACGGAAATGGGTTTTTAGATTGTATGCGGAAGAAAGGGGAAGTGGTCGTGTTCTAAAATAAGGTACCGATTAAAAAACTAAGCGCAAGTTTATCAGGTATCGTTATTAAAGTTTAGAGGCAACCATGCACGAAAGAGTCGTTGCAGTGTGTACCTTTAAACCCATCAGTACAAAATTTTCCTCAAAAAAGACGCAGTAATTGAACTAGTTCTGTTAAAAAATAAAAGTAGATAGACAGACAGTGCAGAGTGCAGTGTATATTGCACCACACACGATATCAATCCAATCAAAGAAGTTTCTTAAATGCCCTAAAATATAAAAACTAAACAACAGGTTGTGCTATTTGAAGATTATTGTTATTAACGGGATTTGAAGAGAAAATTGATGATAACATGACAGAAGTATATAATAGAAGTACATATTGCAAAACTATTTAAGATTTTTAAAAATTATATACGGTTAGAGATTTTTATTGAGATAGAAGTTACATATTTTGTTAGTGACAACTCGTATTTGACAACTTATTTTTCTACGTAGCATTTTTGCCCAGTTCACACAAACAAGTTGTAAGAAAACGGTCTGACAATTTAACGGGTAGGATTAGTAGTTACCTAGAATAAAACTGCGAGAAATTTGTCCGAGACAAAATCTTGGTTTCAATTACTTGGTTTCAAACCTATTTCAATTACTTGGATAATTGCTATTATTTCTGGCCGGTAGTTATTAACAGAGAGCTGGTGGAAAATTGGGTGAAATGAACGTGGGTATTACCAAAAATTAATGTTGAAACCCAGCTCTCAACGAGAATGGAAGTTTTCGACGTTATTAATTTCAACCATTAGCTAGTTATCCTATCGTTTGCTTGCTTTGCCATGTTGTTGTTATTATATTTATTGTCATTTTCTCTTTATTACCATAGAATGGTCTTCCTTCACCGGAGAATCCATACGTGTTTAATGGGGATTACGTGGATCGTGGGAAGAGAAGCATCGAGACGTTGATTGTTTTACTGGCTTGCTATCTGTTGAGTCCCAACACCGTTTATCTAAACCGGGGCAATCACGAAGATCAGGTTATGAACATGAGGTAATGAGCTAAAATAATAATATTTGTAATAGTAGGAGAATATTATGCTGTAAATATTGCATTACTGTCAAAATTGGTCAAAAATGATTCTTGCTCGTGCGAATTAAAATGAGTCTGTATCACTTCAGCACATTTTTAAATGAACTCTCCAGTAAGACCTCCCAGAAACTATTAGTAGCAAAAACTCCCCAGCAATTCTATAGCTCACATAAAAACCAAGTTTTCAACTATACATTACATTTCATTATATAGGACGAGACTCTGTGACTATAGTTTTATACTATTATATTACAAAATTTGGTTTCCGATTGATAATTTGGACAAGAGTTAACCGTTTTCCCTGAACTTTTTTTTAAAACAAATGTTACAAGTACGGGCAACAATTAACTGTGGCCGTTTGAAAATTTGGACTAAAATGTGACAGGTAGGATCAAATTATGGGGTTGCTTTAAGCCATGAGCACAAAGTGTACAAGTGAATAATCGGATATTTTTGTCGTGTAGCATTTAACCTATCGAAGCACTCCGTTTCTGTAAATGTTTCTCTGTTATACTTGTATTACGTTTATCTCCTATTTTCAGATATGGCTTTGTTCGTGAAGTTCGCCTAAAATACAAGGTAAGAAAAAATATATCGTAAAAGTTTCTATATTCTTAGCTGAAAACTACTTGAAAGTATGAGGGTATCACCGACAATTCCATGGAAACTAGTCATCCGAAACTACCTCAATCCGAGGTTCATCTTTCTTTGAAGTGTGTACTTGCATTGCATGTAAAAACGAAATGATATATAGAGAAGTTTGGTGGCGCGCTGACCTACAATATAAAAAGGGGCATATACACACATGCTTCTCTCGTGCTCTGACCAGTTCAGGTTTTATGAACTGATTCGTGATCAAACAACTGTGAAAAGGCTGAGAGGCAGGTTTCCTTAGAAGACGACTATGTCACCGTCATGTAGTCACCTCAGCCCAAGTCTCAAAATAGATCAGGCAATTTTTCGTTTCATTTCTGAAATCGCAGCACGTACACCCTACTATTCAAACCTGAAAAATGCTGTCGAAATCGGTTATTATGTTGCTTCCTGGAACTTTTTCCAGTTTACAAGAGCATACGCGTGTGTATATACGGTAATACTAACCGAACTAACGTCAGAAAAAAACTGAATGTCGTCACAGATGCAAAACGATCGTGAGGAGGCATCATTGCATAAACAACTTGCTACAAAAAGGGTAAATATCAAAATAGATTTCATATTTCACAGGATCAACTTCAGTGGTACGTACTACTACTCGCCTTGAGGCAGTATGGGACTTGATTACGCAAACAAACTGTGACATGGCAAATTTGAATTTTCGTTTTTTTTCGATAAAGTTGTGAGCCATTTCTTTTTTTCTGCTCTTGTGCACAAATCAGTTTATATGTTCAATCATTTTTTCATGACTACGCCATTCCTTGGAAGCAGAAACTTAGCTATTTAGGAACCGTACAGGTTAGCAGGGAAAGTGGGAAGGTAAAAGCCGCCAATTACTTTGAGTTGGTTACGGATATTGCCCTTCTTGTTTCAGTAAACGGTAGCAAACTTTCTTGAGAAGTTGCGTGTCTTCAAAAAAGTGCAAAATTGGCTGAAAACAAATAGGTAAATAAATAGGTATTTATGTGCTTTTCTTGTCAAGAGTCAAGATGATGGAGCCTCAGTGCAGTGCACCCAAATAGCAATAAGTTAGCTGAGAATATGTGTTTGTGACCGTGTGGTGGAATCGTAATGAAAATCGTAATCCCGGGAAATTTTCCGTAGATTTACTGGCGCCTGGTTCACTGTTACTGTTACTAGTGGCATTCATTTCAGTAAGTGTTTCATCTCCCAATGCAGCAATATTTATAATTTGAATGCTTCTCTTACAAACAGTTTTTTCTTCTTCTGGGGAACACATAATTTTCAGCTAACGACAGCAACGATGTTGTCGTACAGCACTGGGTGATACAATATCCCGGGTGGCTATCCGTATAAGGTGATAATATTCAGGCCTGCATTGACTATGTATTAGACGTGACTGAAACGAGAGTCTGCTAAAAGTTAGCTTTGGAAGTTGGTGGGGGAGATTTGCAATTTGTAATCTGTCAAGGAGGCTGACAGGATGCGAGAAAGCAGGAAAGTTGAAGAAGGAGATTATTTTCATGAAAAAGGACGTAGTGGCTGCAAGTGTACAAATTGTTTGAGTAGTGTGCGCATCACTATCTCATTCTCTCTATCTGCGGGACTCCGATTTCCCCAGTTCAGTTTGTTAACGAGAAAATCGAGGAAAAAGGAAAACATTTCACTTCTAATACCTTCATATCGTACTGGGGCGTTCCAGGTGGGCACCCTTAGGACGACTTTTTTAAAAAAAAAAACTCCAGTTGCATTATAGTTAAATAACACTGCTAGTACTACCAGGAATACAACTTCGTCAATTTGTCGTTTTTGACTGGTTGTGTTGAAATGAGTAGTGGCATAACAGTCTTGTTTACTCTACACTCCCTGGAGAGGAAAAGAGAGAAGAACTATTATTCCCGCAGAGTGGATGGGATAAATTTCTATAAATGCCAAACGACGTTAGCTTTTATTCTTCTTCCCCTGTTTTTGCGTTTCTATCGAAAACCACCAACTTGTATAGAGGTCTTTTCTAATCCTGCTTTCATTTCGATGGACTTTTTTTTGACTGAAGAATCTGATTTATTGTGTTTATACGGCAGCGCGTACAATTAATAATAAAAAAAGGCTTAATGATAGCATCATCAATACACATATTGCAATTTATTACTCCTCTAGGATTGGTTAGTTGGGATTGTTGGGAAACACGATCTCGTACGAGCTACCCTGCTGACTTTTGCGTTCAGCATTATTATTAAGTGAAGAAGTCACTTGTTAACTTCACGTTGTCTATTCGTCTGTCAGTACGTTAACTCGAAAACGGTTTCGAATTTTGAGATTCTGTTTTCGTGAATCGGTTCCTCATCCCTTAAGCTCTCTTGGTAGTGATTTTGGAGTTTCCAGATCAATGGGTCAAAGCTCACGTAGGTGTATCGCTGGTATTTATGGGGCGATGTGCATCACACTTAATATACAGGTAACCTATGACCTCCTATTGAAAGTAGCCAAACGTTTGATGCCGTGGTCAACCGGGTCAACGGTAATTTAGGTGAATCTCTGGTATTTGTGGGTTAGATGGAGGGAAGGTTTTGGAGGAAGGGTTGGAGGGTTTGTTGAACACAAAAAAGTGTTACTTCGTCACTTTGCTACTATTACTTTGTAGGTTTATTAATATTTACACTTATCCAGACTTCGCCAAGCTTGGATTTTTTTTTTATCGAAGCATTAAATTATGGACCCCACTTTCTCACTTTTCAGAAGTGCTTGTAAATAATTTAGCGTTCCACTGATTTGGACTGATAATGACGTCCTAACATGATGATGACGTTGAACAAATCTGCCAATGCTGTCGTTCAAGTTCCCCTTTTCTCTCTGTTCTGAACGGCAAGACACTACCCGCTATCTATGCTTCAGAATTTACCGGTGAAGATCAAAAACCAATTAAATTAACGTTTAATAAAATATATAACACGACACAAATTTATTTCAGGACCTTTAAAACAATAATCATGAATTTTATTTTAATCAATATTTTTAATAACGAACAACAACCACAATAATAATTTAGCCTTGTCTTTTTTTCGCCTGTGCTCTTCTCTCTACTGACTCCTCGATGCTTGTACCGCTCTTCGTACTACTCTTCACCCCTTATGCATACTGCAAATTACGTTATTGACGTACACGCATATACACAAGTCAAACATACTAAGCAAGAACGCTCAGGCATCCTCATTAACATAAAAAATGACAAAATTAAAATCATGATTACACAATAGCCCATTCGAGTTATAACACTCTCCATTTTCCATGCATGGAGGATAATGACATTTGACTTTTTCAAAAAATTCCTCGCTCCTTTCCTCTTCCTCTGTGTTGAAATGAAAAACGCCAGGATACATTCCAGTCTTTAGAAATTGTGTTTACTTCTGCTTTAACTAGTGGTGCTGCTGTTGCCTTGTAATGTGTACCCGTAATGAAATTAGTAGGACTCCATTAGCACTAAAAGGCTGAACTCAAGAGAGGAAGAGAGAATGCGTGTGCGGTTTAAAGATATCTCCTTCAGCAAGAAGGCAACTGCACCAACAAGAAATGTATTATGAAGAGCTGTTATGTTGTTATGTTTTTTGGTACCCTCTTTTTCTTTCCTCCCTTCCCAGTCTGTTTTTGTGCTTGACTAGGCAGTCCTTCGTGGAAAAGTTTGTTTTGCTGTTAGCTACTAATACATATCAACAACCCCATAATTTTTCATGACAGCAGTACCAGTATCTCTGTCCAAATTAAATCTGAAAGCCAAATGGAGAGTCAATAAAAATCCGTGGCGCATTGGAAAATTGGTGATGAGGAAACACGCCAGTCTATATGCATATTAGACCGACAATTAAAATGTCTTTAGCAAGCAGAACGCTTCAACTTTCCCACTTTTCCTTTCTCCTTCCCCTCTCTCTACTCGGTCAGTATTTATAAAGTCATTTGGCATGGCAGTTGTTATTATAACGAAGTGATTAGACAAATATTTTCAATCCACTCTGCTTTCCTGTTCCTGTTTTTGTGTACACAAATGTTAAAATATTCTCGTATAGGTGAATATGCATTTTGTTCGAAGTGCTGACATGTTTGAACTGAATAAAACATTCCAATTGCGAATGACAGTGATTTGTTGTTAGGCCCCAGCAAACATGACTGGTTGCGCTCTCTTTTGTGTACAAACCAATACCATTCTAGTTGTAATCTGGGAGAGAAGCATGCTAATCATCATTTTTGCTTGTTTAACTAATGCTGTTTACCAATTTTGAACACAACCAGAGAAATGATGTTTTCTCTGCAAAACTGAAAATGAATTCATACATATTTTATGATTTGGTTATCAATTAATACGTAACCGAACAAGCAGCCAACTGCAAAGACAAGCATTTCAATTTCAACTGTAAACGAAATCAGGCATCCGTTGGATATATTTGTAATATAAATTAGAAATGTGAATTATTAAAATTAATCAGCTCATAATCATTCCAACGGCAACACAATTCCAGGAAAAAATTTAAGATAATGTATTCGTATGATGATGTAACAGAAAATAATGCCATTTACTTAAATTCATGCCAAGTCTAAGTGGTTTTGCCTTCGAAAAATGATTTTGCATTGAATATTGGTTTATCTATCGATTACATTGTTTAATCTGCGTGCATGCATTTAAATAACAACATTTTCGAGTCATCCCCTGGCAACAAGCAAACGAGTCGGATCAACAAGGGAAAATTGAAACCCGTCTACAACCTGATCATAAACTGATGTTGCGGTGTCCTCCCTTTTGTACATGGTGAGGTGTAACAGCAATGTGTCATTCTTCTCGTGTGTCGTCAAACATAAGAAAAAATGTCACCACCACTCACACTTTTCTGCCCACCATCTGCGTATTATTATTATTATCAAGTGTGAAATGGTTTGCCCCAAAAAATCTGTGCGTCGTTCCCCTTCATGCGCCTACGTATTTTTCTGAGGTTAAATTGCCTTTCGTTATATGTAACGGGAATTATGACGAAGACGAGCATGATGATGATGATGGTAGATGGAATAATAATGGAGTTTGCATGTACATTGCTGTGCTGCTGGGCCAAAGGCGCAATCTGTGTATATCAGCTAGAGAATATTTTCAAAAAAATTGTTACGCCACGATACCTTCGAAATTTAAGTCATAGTATGTAAAGAAGGAATGAAGGAAGGATGGACACCCTCATCTGGACGGAGATAGAGTACTCAAACGGCTCACGAACGTAGCATGTTGTTACTACTATTATTATTTTGTTATGTTATGCGTTGCCTTTGGGGTTATTACTACCAACAGACACACAGAAAGTATCTCTACTTGATGTTGTAGGCTTTTTCGTACTAAACTTTATCGTTGTCATATATCGATCCAAAATTTGCGAATTTGAAAACAGGTTCGTTTTCTTCAGGGAGGGAATCTGACATTTGAATAATAATAAGATAGAAAGGAACTTTGACATTTGAAGAGGAAACTGGGAATGATGGCAGATGAAAAGCTAGTTTCTAGTTGAAGGTAAAGATATGATGAAATTTGAATGCGTCGAAGGAACGAATTGTGTTGTTGTTATCAGAGATTTGTGCCTGCTGGGGAGATGATGGAGAGAGAAAAAGCTTTGGAGAAAGCAAGCGCTGTGGCTGTAGAAAAACGAGAAAAGACTGTTTAAGTGAATGCAAGATTTTGATTGGCTACACAGCACTACATACTCATGTAAATGTGTGTTATCTTTTTTCTATGAAATTGTCCAGAGAACACAAAATTTTATTATCAGACGTTCCTAGTAGGAGCGCAGTGTAAACAGTCTCCAACATAGTATTCACAACTTACGCCCCCTCCTGACTATTCAACCAAAGATGAAAGGAAAACGACAAAACTCTTCAAAATATTTATCGTCCCAAAAATATTGCCACTTCTTCCTAATTATTTACCCTCACAAACAGCATCACAGATTGTGGCAAATACAAAAACATCTACAATGGCCAAACGTTTAGGAATCTATTAGTTCGCATTTACATTTAAAAGCCGCTTAAAACTGACTGTCATCATTATTAGCACCACCTTTACCACCACCACCAGCTTGGCACTCTTTTTATATTGCAATAAATATTTCATCATCGCCTTTCTTTGTTTATCGTTCAGTACGTGCCCGAGTCTATATGCGTGTGCACGTTCTCCACATTATTCAAATATTCTTCTCATCTATCTCGGGTGTGATAGCAATATACATGGCAAATTTTCATCCTACTTGACTACACAACACACACTACAGACTTGTACAGGTAATAATGAATTTCCCAGGTTAACGTTCATGCTTTCGTGGTCTTTCCTTCTCCTAAGACTTATTTCTTTTCATCAAGATATCTGTACCGAGAGGTAAATCGCACACGGCCATCGTCATCATCACCACCTTACTCTATTTTCTCCACATTCTCTCCCTCCCCCCTCTTCCAGTTAAATTTGGGAACTATGGCAAAGTTTTTACATAACATAAGCTGCTTAATTTTCCCAGAGAAAAAACTATCAAAACTTCATTATTTGATATAGCAGATGAAGAAGAGCTGTTTTTCGTGCTCTGCTGTACAAGCTCTATTCATCACGATAAAGATCCATGTTGTTCACGTTGATGATGATGGCCGGCCCGTAAACGTAGAGAAATATAAAAAGGGTTATGGAGAAACGTTACACCATAATCGTCCAGAGCTGTACAGGATACGTATGTCATAGTGAGTGGGAAAGGAGAAAGACATCGTGATGACAAGATAAAAACATATATATACATACACTATACGCGAAAGAACACTGGGAAAAGTGTGGAAACAGGAAAACGTTAAAATGGAAACATATGATGTGAAAACCCATAAAAGAAGTTTATATACGCAAGAAGTCCCTAACGCAAAACCACAACATACTAATATATGTAGTTACTAACACATTAAAGCAGACATAGGTACACAAATGTTTCAAAGCCTTTTCAAAATTTCGTGGTTGAATATAAATGACCAGGTATAAAAAATCCGTAAGAGGAAAACTCGGAGGAGCAGTGGTTAAGGTAGTCAAAGAAGAGTATGAAAGGACCACGTAAATAGCCAAGATGTGTCTAGAGCTTCTTTTGCCACAACTTAGCTAACTTACTATCTGTTTTGCATCTACTTACTTTTAATACAAAATATGCAGCAGTTCCATGACCACCTCTTCGTCCCCCAGCTTTTTCCCTGCAAAACTTATATATGAGCAAAGTTATGAGAAATAATAAGAGTAATGTGGTGGTCCCCTGTGTTGTCGTAAGCCTCATTTGTTTAAGCTCTCCCCAAAGAACCTTTTTCTTCTCGTGGTGGTGGTAATTTTGGTGGTGGTGTTGATGGTAATGTTAAGTGTGAACAAGAATGATCGTGAAACGGTACGTGTACGGGGTTAGGTAGTTGAGGTGAGTAGAATTATAGTAGGACTACAAAGTGTTTTCTCTGCCTTTCTCTTTTTTTGGGATCTTGGATGCACTTGTACCGTATATGTAATTGTCACCACTTTCCGTCTTTATTCATGACTGTGATAAATTTTACACAAGTTAAATTTCCATCCGACTCAGAGGGGCTAGAGTGAGTGAGTAAAACAAGGCGTGAGCATAATATAATAATGCACGAGTCGTCATGTGTGGGGGCAGGGCAGTTTCGTCATTTTCGTAACTACTTAAACCTCGCTCCGTGCATTGCTTCTTGTTATTTAGTATTTTATAGTAGCACGTACACGTTTATATATAAAATAGAGTACGGCTTTACTTCAAAATTTGATTGAAGAACTGAAGAAGAAAAGTGGACCTAAAAAATAAAGCAACTGCTGCCTTTAGAGAGAGAAAATGGCATTATACAGGGCACTCTTCAGCTTTCTCATTTGCATTTTCTAAATTTTACAACTTCATTTTCCTCAAATGGGATAAGATCAGATTTCCAATAAATTTCCCACAGTTGCCGATGCATGCCTTGTTTAGACGAGGTCATTCTCAGCATCAGGGAAAATAGCTTTCACACAATGGTAAAAAATGGAGAGCAAAGCGAAAACTATGACTTTGGTAGATTATTTTTTTTGTTATGTGTAGTCGCATATTTGTGCCGTCGTAAAAAATAGTAGAGAAAATGGAAAATGAAGAATCTTTGATGAGTCATTTAATGCAGATGTCGTAAAATAGCAGATAGGAAAGGAGATAAACAAAACAAATAGTTTTTTCGTGCTTCCACTTTGCCTTTTTTGCCATTTAAAAGTGAAAAGCAGTAAAAGAGTTTTATTATGTCGTTACATTTCGAAAACCACAACTTTTCCTTGTTCTTCTTCCTTTCACTTCCTGGCACTTTTCATAACGCCAATATTTTTACTCAACTGATGTGTTCGATAGAACCGACTTGTCGTCATATTTATTGTAGATGAATAGTTTATGCGTTTCATTTAAAGTTGTTTTTTATTATTATATTACTACGTAAAGCAAGCGGTACATAACCACGGAGCAGCGGTGGTAGTAATGGAAGTAGTTTTGGAATTTTTTTTAGAACCACTATTTGTTTGTTGCGATCTTCCCACGTCTTTTATATCCTGTTACGTCAAAGAACAAACTGGAATAGTGGTAGGAAGGGCAAAAAGTTTTTATTCTGCAGGATTTTTATGTGTTTCCTCTAAAAACGTCTTTTTTGAGTGCGTGCACGACATCAGTTCCNCTTTTATATCCTGTACGTCAAAGAACAAACTGGAATAGTGGTAGGAAGGGCAAAAAGTTTTTATTCTGCAGGATTTTTATGTGTTTCCTCTAAAAACGTCTTTTTTGAGTGCGTGCACGACATCAGTTCCATTGAGTAGCAAGTTTCCATGAAAATGCCAAGGTCGCAGTTTGTGTGCGCCATTTTTTATATATGTAATTACCTATATAAAACACGATTACTCTCACACACTGCTCTGCTACGGAACGCGTACAATACGCTTCTAATGCATTTCTTGTATTAATACTTAGGGCTCGTACTTTTTATGGTTTTTCATGTGTATGCGTAAAATTAAGTTCGCAAATCTCCAGAATCTCAACTTTTTTCAAATGTCCTCTTTTTCTCACTTTCATAACAGCTGCGCTCTAACTAGTAATTGTAGTTTGCTGGATTGCAAAGAAAAACGTGGAAAATATCCTAGACCGCAGTAGGTATACTCAGTGGTTGTGAAGTCATGCGAAGCTCTTCCGGTGGTGGTGAGAGTGATGAATGTGCACTCATAAAAACAGCCAATTTTCACAGCAGCCAAGTTTTTCTTTCGACTATTTTTTTTGAAGATAAGAAGCTTAGTCACAATTAGCATTGAGTTCATAACAAGAAGTTCCTAATAACGTGTACTCATTTTGCTGACAGGAAATAGAAAAACAATAAAAATGTGACAGAAAATGAAAATTTGGATTTTTTATGATCTACTTGGAAGTAAACTGAAAACAGGCGGAAAATGGCATAAAAATTGCTGAAAATTAGACTTGACTGATTGTATACATACATAGAACAACAGAAAATTGCTCGTTGTCTTTTGCTTTACTGCCTATAGAAAGAGTCCACATGTTAATAATTTTTTCTCTGATTTTTATTGGCTATGTAAAATGGTTTTATGCAAATGAACAATATGCTGACCCGTTTTCACATGAAATGCGAAATTCCCTAGGAAAAATACTAGTCGCCTGGCGGTGAGAAAACAACCAATTTTGTATTTCAGCACTTGGGGGGAATCGGAAACCAATCTACACGGACTTACAAAACCTGAACACAGTCAATCACTCCATTCCGCTTTTCTCACACTCACCTTTTGAGAGATTGAGAGATTGACTTTATTCACTGAAAATACAGTACGAGTAAACATAGTCTCAACCGAAGCTGTTTTACAACTATAACATGCTTCTCTGAGAGCCAAAGAAATCATTCCATATTACAAACTAAATTACACTCACCTTTTCAGGCGACTTTAGTTCATTAGCAACGTGAGGCCAGCCCCTCAAACTAAAATACAACCTTGAGTTGAGATAAAACAAAGAAAGATATTCATAAGTATGTTCACTAGGCTACTAGGTATTATTTTTGTGAACTTCTGACATTCTTCCCCCTGGTTTCAGCTCACAGAACCAACACCGTTACCAGCATATTACAAGTTCTTCCAACAGAACAGAGAAAAAGAAACGTGGCTGTTGCAAACCAAGTTGTTTGATTTGATGACTTTTACACCAGCTTAAAAAAATCTGTAGCTGGTTCGTCTATCATGTTTCTCTTGTCTGTGTAGTTTGTTCCTCATAACATGTGTAGATTCTCACACAGTTTCCTGAAACATCAACCCATTACAAACACTACTGCACCACGCGGCTCTATATGCTAGTACAACTTGTTTTCTGTTACTATACCTATTCTATTACTTCTGCTCTACTCGTAATCAGACGAAAGTATTTTCATTCCTAATGGAATAGGTTAACCATAAAAGACACTTTCCAGATTTTCTCCTGTTCGTTTGTCCCCAAGAGAAAAATTACGTTCTTTGCTCTTCACCTCCTCCTTCGAATTGTGTGACAGAATACCTACGTTTTGTGTTGGTAGAATGCAATCACGTTACATCACCCAAGTACATTCATGTACCTAAAATCTGCCCTTCCCAACAACATTAACAAAATGTGAATGTGTCAACCTGCTACCTGGTTGTTATGTGCAGCTGGTTTATAGGGATATATTTGCACATTCCCCAAGCGTCACACTGTATAAACTGCAGTAAACTATACGACTATTGCTACCTTGTAGCTAGCTAAAAAAAAGAGAAACAAAAAAGGTTTCGCCTCTGTGGATAATAATCATGAATGTTCGTTAGAGTATTAAAAGGGTGAAACCATCTTGGTCGATATACCGAGATGCACAGTGAATTGTTAGGTCCATTTGTCTGGTTGCAAGGTTATGAAAAGATTGTGAAGAAGTTATGAAAAGAGTTGATTTGGATGAGTTCCATCAAGCAGAATTGAGTTGAGATTGGTAAAAATTCAGAATTTAATTGAATTGGTCAAATCAAATTACCGACACGTTATTAGGCAAACTCCCTCTCGACAGTTGTAGTTCTAGTTATGGTAAAACAATTTTCTGGTCAAAATTAATCGACGCTGAATAATTAACAACCTTGAGCATGTAATTGTCTGCTATATGGTTAAAAGGTAAATTACAGTCTAATAAGTTTATAGGAAAAGACTTTCATCGTAGAAAGTACCCTAAAAACTAGCATGTGCCACAAAAATGTAAAAGCCATTAAATCTCTTAATTACTTGGTTTGTAATTTAGCAAAGTGAATTATTCCTGTAGAACGCTGTTTTGTGCTTTTTAATTATTTCACGGTCAAAACTTTCACCACTAATTTCCGCGCTACTTCATTAAAACGCTGTTAGGAGACACCACGTAAACAACTTACTCACAAGGAAAAGGAACAAGGTGATTCATGTGTTTAGCAAGTTTAATGGTGGTACAAGGAACTTGAACATTAAAAATTCAATTTCTCTACCGTAATTCCGAATGGTTTGATAAGTTGATGCTGGCAGCCCAGCCTGAATATTACATAAAATAGGTAAATTTCTACGAATTTGGGAATGAATAGTGGGGAAACACATAAGACGAAGAAAAAACGTGAATTTACTAAACCGTATTACTAAATGTATTCGGGAATGAACTCGATTTGAATGTTTTTGAGTTTTGATGTTCAGTTCGTTGAAAATGTTTTTGAGTGTCGGAAGAAGAGAATTTGCTGCAATTGTTAATTTCCTGTTCCAGGTACAAGTCCAGAAATTGAACGAGAATGCTAGAGTTCACGTGAAATCTATTACAATTCCTTGATTGAAATGTGATTTCGCAAAGTAACGTACTTCTTAAAAATAAATATGGGAAATTCAAAATGAACCTTTCTATGTTCAGTACTCTTACGGGTAGTGGCTACATAAGAAATCATATCAAAATGATTCTAACGCAACCAATTGGTTTGTGTATTGAATCGATGATCACCTATTTCCCTTTACTTGTCAGTAGCTACCCCTTCTCTTCATTACTTTCCCGAGTGTGCCAATAATTACTATATATTGTAAAAGGGAGACCTGTAAAAGAATTTATACCTTTCTCTTTTTTCCTCCTTTATTTCTTCTTTTTGCTCTGCATCATATTCTGCATTTGCCATTCTGTAACATGGCATAAATTTGATCCAATCTTATTTTCTCGGTAGTTGTGCCATACCAATGTTCTCCGACTTCCACCACCACTCTAAATAAATGAATTCATCTCATTTTCTCCTTTCTCACTCTTGCCATTACTTAGTACGACTCACTTCTTACTACTCCCTGTAGGCAAAACCTAATATAATCTCATTAGCAAAACAGGACTATACTAGTAGACAAACTGCAGGGGTGGTAAGGAGCAATACACTGATGGGCGAGTAAGAGGAGAGCAATGGACCTAAAATTCGAAAAAGTGTTGATGATGCTTAAGTGCTCCTGCTACTACTACTTCCGACGAAAAAACTCTTAAGTTTATTCGGTCAGTATAGTACTTATCTTTCTTCTGAGGGCTTACGTACCGCCTTGGAAGAAAAAGGAAAGCCTTCCTTATTCGTGTGTAATATTCACTGGAAAATCCTAACATAAAATTTTATATCTGCCAAATTTAAATGGAATTAAAAAATATCCTACATTTCAATTCGTATGTAGAAGCAGACAGCTAAAACAAGAGTCTTTCCACGAACTGTAAATTATCAGAGAAGGATGATGTAAAGAGTAAAGAGATTATTAATGGAACAAATTAACGAAGAATGTATCACAATGCTAGTGTTTCCTTTGATATCTGATATAATAATGTCGAGCACTTTTTACTAATCAACAGACACCTTTCAGCTAAATGAAGCAAATAATGTTGCATGGCATTATGAAACAGTTTCCTGACAATTTCCCGGAATGTTATTGTAGAGTGAAGTAGTGTCCTTCTGCGAAATTCACGGAAAAATTACTGTCGATTTTCATATATAGTATGAAATATACTGTGGTATTATGTAAAATACTCCTAAAATTCAAAACCTCATTAATCATTAAATACCCTTACTAACTCCAGTACCTTACCAGGTAAACTATCGTTTTTACTAATTTTCGAGTGCCAGGAATCGAATCCTGGACGCTAGGAAAATAAGAGGATAGCATACTTCCTGCAACAATTCGACTGCTCCCCGTTTCCTGGAATTATTCGGGTGTATGCAAATTGCTGCCCAAATTGGCAACACGGTTCTTGTTAGTTGAGTGGGAGACCTAATATGTTATGTAATGTACACTAATGCAAAATTGAATACGATTCTGTTGTAATTCGCAATTTGTAAGGAAATAGAAGTCAAAGCATGACATGCCAAATTGGACGAGTAGTAGAAACGACGCAGTTTTCCCAGTGAGATGTCGAAGCTTTAATGAGAGTATTAAATATCAATGATCGCATTAGTTTCTGCATGAATATGCATCGGATTTCTAAATTTTTGCTTACAATAGACTGTTGAAAATTGAGTTTATTAAATTTATTAGTCCGTTAAAAAATGCATTTCAGCTTTATGAAAGGGTTGTTTCATCTGTCAAATTATCGCAAAGTATTCCAGTTATAATGTTAACTTGTTTTTCCGAAAATTTGTAAATGACTTAATAACAATGGCCTTGTATAGAGTGGCGTGTGCGAGTAAATTAACTCACATCACGTAATTTGATGAATATACGCTTCAGTTTTCTTTAATAGGGTTACGAAAACTTTGAACATGGTAATCGACAAGCAAGGTTAAAACGGAAATAAGACAGACAGCAGGAAGTACGTAGATATTTTTCTGATCGTCATTAAATTCTCAGAGAGTCGAGTGTAAAAAATACTGAAACGTGTAGTTGCTGGCTTGTCGTTTTACCCTTAAAAAGCCATTGTATAGAAATATTATTTGTAAACGACGAATCTAACGAAAAACTAACAAGTATGTATATTGTATACATAATACACATCTCGAAATTATTTTGTCGTTTTATTAAATTGGAAAGAGATTTCGCATTGTTCAAGCTGAAAAGATGGTTTTTGTTAGGATTTCTATTTTCACCATCGTCAACTCGTCTGCATTACACGTTGAAAAGAAATTAAGAGAGGAAGTAGATTATTAAGACTTTCGCTTTTGAAGATCGAGTATTCATTTGGCTGACTTTGTGATCTTTGATGTTTCCAACTTGATAGTAAAGTGTCAGGGAAAACAGCAGGGAAAGGAATCAGTGGAGTAGGGGAAAAAGTTGGAACCAACTATCAACTTCTCGTCCAATTTCTGGACTTGTACTTAGAAAAGGAAATTAACAATTGTAGAAAATTCTCTATTTCCGCCACTCAAAAACTTTTTCATCAATTCAAATTGAGTTCGTTCTTGAACATATATAGTAGTAATACGATTTTGTAAATCTGCGTTCTGTCTTCGTCTTCTGTGTTTTTCCACTATTCATCTCCAACATCTTAGAAATTTACCTATTCTCTGCAATATTTCATAATGTGGCAGTTCTGGGGCAATCTCTGGTCACCTCAAGAAGTCATTTTACATGACACGAAAGATGGTTGTGGGGATCTATAGATCTAGTTTGTTACGGTTGACGGTAATGAATAATTTTGCGCAGATATATAGAAAACTCATTAATATCAGCAAAAAACCTTGAATAAAACTGTTTCGGACATCTTGTTGCATCTGTCATCTCCCCATTTCGAGTCTTTCAAAGCCCCAAAGTTTCGGGTTAGGGAAAAGCAAAATGACAATGTGACACATTATGGTACCGTGATTGAGACTGGGAATAAAGGGAAATGGATGCAAGGCCGTCACAAGGGTAGCTGCCTGCTTTAAAAAAGACATTTATTGTTTCCTTCTTCATTTATGGAATTATGAAGCTTTTATTGCGTTGCATGCTGTCTCACAGTTGTCTTTTCCAAAACGTTAACTTGTCTGTACCAAAAGGTTTCCATTCATTAGCGAATTCTTAGAAAACTAATCAAAAATTAAGAAACGTTATGTCAGTCATGTCAGTGAAGAAGGAAAAAGCAGCATCTCCCTTTGTACCCATTTTTATTTCTTAGAAAATACAGCAAGAATGAATGGAACGAATAAAAACGTCAATTAACCATAAAATTTGGAAAGTACAGAAAAACGAAGCATGAGATGTACAACACAAAAGAAAACTGCAGAAACAGTTGGGTGGAAGCCGTTGTAAAGAGGCAATCTGGAAATACTACTTGAAAAAGTAGACCAGTTTAGTAAGTATGACGGAAAATCATGTCTTTAGAGTTTACATAGAAATTGTTTCTAGAAAAACTGTGTTGTCGTTATGTAATTCATGATTGTGTAACTAGTTTGGCTAGCCAGGTCGCTTTTTGGTTGCCGACATTATTAGTAAAAGGTAAACTTAAAGAATGCATGATGAAAAGGAAGCCTGTACAAAACCCACACAATCAACTGACAACGTTGTGCATTCAAGCAAGCAATTTCCTTCCCACATTTTCTCTTTCAAATTTAGCGCTATCGTCATTCTTTTTTTTCAGCTTGTAATGTCTCTCTGTGATCACAAGGGTATGTGATCTTATCAATAGAGAACTGTATCCGGCAAAAAAGGGAATTTTATGGTTTGAGAATAAAAATAAATAAAACCAGCTAACAGATTTTTGTTTTTAACAGCTAACGTATTTTTAATAACTGTCTTCGACATAGAAAGGGGGAAATTGAGAAACAAGAAAATTAGAAAGGGGAAATGAGTGCGGACGCAAGGCTGAGTTGTAAACCGTTGAGTGATTTTGATGGTTTAGCTTTGTTGAAAAACTGCAATCAAACTGAATGAAAATCAGCAGAATAAGCTTCTTTTGGTGAATTAATATTTGCTTTGGAAGCCAACAAGGATTTTGTTTGTCTTTGTACAAACCTATCACCTATTTGTGTATTGCAGAATCAAATAATTCATAGAGAGTCACGTTGCCAGTGGCTGGTCTCTCTATCTTGAGTCTTAAAATGTTTGTATTAAAGTTTTTAATTTAGTTTCGTTTTCGCTAGAGTAATGTTTACAACCACTTGTGTCGTATTCTGTAAAGTTGAAATTAAAAGTTGGAGAGTAGAGTGAGTGAGGGAGTTTGGGAGAGTGAAAGAACAGATTTCTTGTGTTTAATGATGAATGTTTGTTTGTTTCTTTTATACTTACACAGGTGTTTGCTGGAAGATTATTGACTCTCATCGACCAAGTTTACCGGAGCTTACCTCTGGGAACAATAATTGATGGGAGGGTTTTGGTTGTGCATGGCGGTGTTTCTGAGACCACCGACCTAAAGCGGATCACGGATATTGATCGACAGAAGGTAAAACGAATGAATTAATTATGATAGTAGCACCGAATTATTTACTCTTCGTAGTAGCAGATATTAACTGCCATTCCTTCGGTAAATATCACTGAAAGTATAGCTGTCAAAGGGGGATAGATAGATATAAGTTGGGAATACTCAAATACATTAATAAAAAGATAGTAGCAAGTACTAGAAAAATATCAATATCGCGTTTTGACGTGGATATTGGGTAATTTACTCTTGTTTTTCTAAAATTTCAGTATGTCTCAATACTTCGGCCACCGGTTCTCGAAACCATGGATTCTGATGGACGCGTCATACAATTGTCTGAGTTATACTCATCTTCAAATAACAGCAGCGAATGGAAACAGGTAAGAGTTGAGAAAAAAATATCCTCTAGATGCTTTCTTTGTTCATAATTCAGTGTAAATGCGTGGTCACAACGAGGAGATTCAGATAATGGACGAGATGTCAGTCCAGGTAGTTCCAAAACTTTCATGATGTCAGTTGTCACGAAAATAAAAGACACTTTCGTAACATTAAAAATTGTAGTGTATATCACTATGATGTGTCCTCATAACTTTAATATTAACGTTTTTCCAATGTAAAGTCTGTAGATAACATGACTTGTGTTACGACAACTGCCCGTCAGGAAGAGGCTACTTTCGTGTTCATCATTACAGTACAGCCAGGGCTTTATTGCTTATGCGATTTTTTAGAATCCAAAAAATTTGTCAAGAACCTCTATTAAACTTCAATTTTTCGACGCAATGTAAAGTAAACCAAATTTAATACGTAAACTAAATAAGTAAATAATAACTATTCCATAAATCGTAATTCGGAAACTGTATTTCTATTTGTAGTTAGTACAAAATCGGCATACCTGAGTTACATTACATCACTTTGCTGTGTAGTTTAAGTATGTGTTATGAATTTACCATTAGTGATGTGATGCTGCTGATATATTCATCTTGAAACTGTTAAATATTTTAAACCAGTAAGCTTGCAAAAATGATGAATGAAAAATGAAGCTTGCAAGAAATGAGGTGATGCTGTGCATTTTCTACTCTCGTCCGTCCCAAAATTCTCATGTGGATGATGAGGGAGGACCTCCTTTTGAAAATTCTTAAATATGCCAATATTTACATGTATATGTAGTATACAATATTGACCTCCTCTTTCTGTTTATGGCAAAATCAAGCCGAAAAAAATTAATTTAATTACGTTTTTAAAAAAAACTGCCAAAAATAGGCACTTTTTGGGGAAAAGTTCTTTTTTTTAATTGTGGACGAGTTCCATCAAACGGACTTCATATTCGTAACGAGCGTCATAGAAAAA
>JAHZNB010001398.1:0-10003 GCA_027744295.1 Callyntrura guangdongensis
AATCAAAGGCTGAAAAAAATACTCGATGAATAATATCCACTCTTGTGGGCGTTTTGATGTGTAACAACTTGATTCACGCAGCCAGGGAGCCAGAAAAAAAAACAATAAAATTGTGTGACAGCCAGCTATTGCCATTGTTCTAAAAAATTTATTCTTCATCATAAACGTAAAACAGACCATTCTTGCTAGCAAGTTTAATTGCATTGTAATTGAAAAAAAAACAATTTTGGGTGAAAACTGTATAGAAGTTGAGCGTAGTTTTTTTGGGGAAAAATCATCACAGTAGCTGTCTGGCAAGTGGGATAAGTGACTGGTAAAAACGAGGACTTTTCAACAACAACGGCTCATCAATATAAATCAAAAATTTATTAGATGACTGACTTGACTGCAAAGAAGAAGAAAAAGATTGCCAAAGTGAGTACTGGTACTACTCTTTTTAGCAGTTCAGTACCCACTAGTACATTCACCACCACCTGCTAAAAGCTCAATCATTAATAATTTTAAAGTCAAAAGTGTTTGTCAGCTCATTTGTTCTCTCTCTTCCCAGTTTTTCCTTACCAAACCATCCTCTATAATCTCATCCCAAACCAACCTCAGCAGACTTTTCTCTCTCTCTCTCCCTCGCTCAATTACTACTTAGCTCTGAAAAGACTCTCGCTGATGAACCCGCTATTTTGCACTGGCCAACAAGAACCAAGTTAGGCGAAAAAACTTGTACTGCTCCTAATTGAGATGTGTGTTGTGTTTAAATATTTATGATTATTAACTGACCTATAGACCCTATGTGAGAGCAGAAGAACAAGTGAAGCCATCATATAAGGCACGAAAATTCTTCTACACAACAGACGAATATCAAGAATCAGACAGTTTTTTACTTGTGAAAAAGGATAGCACCAAAACTGTGTGTGTGCTTGAGTGAATACTTATTACAAATAGTGCAGCAACAACAACATCATCATCGTCAATAGCGAAATAAGAAAACGCACCATAATAAACCATCAAAATTATATTTTATTTCTTCTTAGAAGTGAGTTTTTTTGTCAAAAGCGACTTTAAAACCTGCTGGTGAAAAAAAGTATACACATTGTTGCGTTTTTTGCTGTTCTTGTTCTCCTACAACAATTATACCATAAAGCACCAACAAACACTATCATCATCATCACGCATTCATTAATACAGTGCGTACACCTTGAATTATTCGCTCTCTAAAATCCTACTTTTTGTAGCAGAATACAGCGCCCCTGTTACACGAGAAATTCATGTCTAACATTGTGTAAAATCATCGGGTGAGAGAAGCGACTTTAGAAGAAACATACACATTTTTTAGACACACTTAAATAAATATAAACCCCTCGTCTTGACTTTTTGGTATTTTCTTGCGGTATGTGTGTGTGTGCCGTTTAAATAGTTTATCGCGTGAAAAAGAAGGAGGCAGTGAATTGTCGTGTCATTTTATATCGTTTGCTGGTGCAAACGCCCACAAACACACTTCTTGTTTCTTTCCTGAAAAAAGCGAGGAAACCAAACACTATTGCAGTTAACGTCACGAATACGATACACACACACTCACACACATTCACTCCTCACGCTGCGAGGGATGTTGATTGATAAATAAATCAGTGGAGTTAATACCACGTTTTTTGACTCAAAGAACCAGATCGAAAAATGCTTTTGCGTTCATCGTCATCGTCGGTGGGGTATATCCCGTCGTCATTATTAACAGTATCGTCCTTTTGAACAACAACGACGGAGAATACAGCATATTTTTTAGACAACGCGTTTGCCGTTTTAAAGCAAGGTTTGCCTGTTGATGAAAAACAGAATCGTTGCCTTTGTTGTTGTCTTTTTTTCCTCTTGAACAAGTCAAATCAGATGGGATTATACATTAGTCTTCAAGTCTAATGTCAGTAAATTGATTCAATAGAAAAGTACAATTGTACGTTTTTTCCTGTAGCACCATAATCATCATCATCTTTTACTACATCGCCAACCTTTATCACCACTGCGCGTTTCGTACCATATTTGTAAAAGCGACACTGTTGCTAATGAGGTGATATTGATGACTATTATGTCTAGGAAGGCGGAAAAAAAGACTACACACAGGTCTCGTTTACTCTGCACCAGCCAAGGAACTCGAGAAATAGGGAAAGGTGACTGAAGTGATGAGTGACGAGCGAGAGTAGTAAGTGACAGACAAGTGTTTCTACTATCTTTTGTATTCATCATCATCAACATCTCCATTTTGGCACGCGGACAAACTACACAAATTTTATTTGGTTAAATTATAAAGAAAAAAACAAAAATTGATTTTCTTTGGAAAAATGTTTCCTTTTTGTATACATTTTCTGACTACAGTTGTTAGTAGATGCGCTCCCATAAAAAGCAGTAAGGATCAAGTTGACTGCAAATTGAAAACAAGAAACTGCTGAAAACAACAAAAAATACTGATATTATTATTCAATCCAGTTTTTACAGAAAGATATAACCGAATTTTCATTTATTATTTCTCCAGCCCAAGAAATAAATAGATACAGTGTTAGAGGGCAGGGAAAAGACAGTGAAACTGGTGTGTTTATGTTTAAAAGTATACCAATAAGGATCTCTGTCGTCGTCATCAACATGGATGTCATCAGCAGTTTTTGTAGTAGTTGTAACAGTACTAGTAGTGTCTCTTCTGCCTCATCTAGTCCACCGTCGTCAAGAAAACTTCATCACCATTTTCGGTGGTGCAAGAAGAGTAGCAGGAGCTCCGCCACCACCAGCAGCAACAGCAGTAGAACCCGTGGTCGTATCACTACAACCAGTGTACCGATCTGTTTTATGGGATGGATCCTCCTCATCGCCGTTGCTGCGACGTGCTTTTTATCAGGTTAGTGGCAACCAGAGTTGGTCTCATTTTTTTCTCTATTTTTCTCTCTCGCTCTCTCCGCAAACGTAGCACGCCTTTAGCTTTATATTATTATATTAGAACCTTTTGCGCTCTCTCATTGAAGCTTTTATATATTTTTTTGCATTTTTACTGTTATTTTTACTTACTTTTTTGCTTGTGCCCACGTGAAATGAAATTGATGTGGAAAAAATAGGAGAGAAAAAAAGCACGGAAAGGAAAAAGAGGCAGACTTCCATCCGTATCTACCACCGGCTTTTCAGGGAAAAGGATGAACGAATAGCAAAAAATATTTTTTCCTAGTTTCCTGTACCGTCGGCGCGGCGACCTGCTCTGGAGAAATGAATTTCATTTTCTAGAAGAGTGAAAGGGAGAGAGAGACATCCCTCTCAGCTTCATTCCTACTCATTTATTATATAAATTATACATCTGATATGATGAGTCTTTCTTCTTCATGCTACAATAAGATTATACAGTAGAAACCTTGGTACAAATATGGCAGTCTTGATAAATATTATAAGAAAGATCTCATTCCCTTATGGAAAAAGAGTTGGTTGGTTCATCGCTCTACCTCTTCTTCTTCTCCTCCTCTCACACTAGTTTGTTGCCTTCGTTTTCCCGTTATGCTCCATCTCCAGATCCCATCTTCCATGCAGTTTTACTCTGTCTTCTTCCTATTTTTTACTTTTTTCTTTTTTCGTCTTCTTTTTGAAGTAGTCATATTGATGGAATGTAGGGCGTTATCTTAAGAGCGTGATCAATATCTTCCATTCAACTATACAACGAGATAATAAGTAGGTCTGGTGTCTAACCACTGCACTACTGTATTTGAATAAGGAAATCTATGGATCGAAGATCGAATAAAACGGTGGCATCATTATCATCGTCGTCGCATCCTTATCCTCATTTCTGTTCATCTGTAAGTAGGGATGAAGAATCATCACGTATTCCATCTTTTGCCCCAACTTTCCAGGAGAACCCACAACCAAAACTTTCTGGCTCCTTGTAATTTTTTTCTTACGGCTTCTCCAGAGTCGAAGAAGATTTTTTGCTCCCGTTTTTCTTCATTCATCAACATCATCTTTCTTGATCATTCTCCATCCTCCTCTCCAACAAAAAAGTTTACTGCTTTTGTTCATTTCATTTCATTGCAGAGAAAATCCCCGAGTGCTGATGGTTATTCAAAAGTTGTAGTAATAGTAGTTTTGCAGATATACGTATTTAAGATGTTTCACGCTGAGAAGGGTAGAACAATGTTCTGATGTTATTGGATCAAGATGAGCAAAATTATTTCTCTCTCCTTTTTCCATTTACAAATTAAATAGTAGTTTTGCAGATATACGTATTTAAGATGTTTCACGCTGAGAAGGGTAGAACAATGTTCTGATGTTATTGGATCAAGATGAGCAAAATTATTTCTCTCTCTTTTTTCCATTTACAAATTAATCATCTGTTAAAAGGTAATACTAGCAATATATGAATTCACACGAAGCACCGGTACGTAATATTTTATTAATTCATCATCATTAGATAGCAAATTCAAATGGCATTTTTGGACAAGCCAATAAAATTTAAATCATCTTTTTACGATTTTTAAATGCTTTTATGAGCATACGCTTATGATTGTTTCTTGATATATGTCATATGGATGTCCAGTCAAGTTGATTGGTCTAATTTACAGTAGATAAATACTTGAAGACTTTTTCCCCCTTGTATCTGTTGAATTAGACTTGCATGTATCTCAGAAATCTGGAAGTTCATACAATGAAAAAGAATAAGTTTGTCATACAAGATAACAGAGACAACGGTTTGTTATACACAACCCCTACCACTATTTTACCCTTTCCTCATTGTCGTATCATCTACATGACAAGTTAACAAAAAGAAGTGGTGCCATATGCTTCTTTATTTTAATACAATAAAAACAGTCAACTAACTATAAACTCATGCCACGAAAAAAGACAAACTGACTCGCTGACTAACTTGAATAAAAGAGTTCACCACTATCCACCATATAATGTAGGTATACGCAATAGCGGGGGAGATTGTCTGAGCAGCATTGGCATCCCAACAGCCATGTAGTTTCTCAATCTGCTGCTAGTTAGCCATCTTATGTATTACCCGATGTTAGTTTGTTTTATAAATGACTAGTCTTTAGCCGTTTCCCTTACATTTTTTCTCTGTTTTGACGACGAAAACGACGACGAGAGGATACTTGAACAACGATGCTGATGGTGATGATGTGAAGGCAGATAAGACCAAAAGTCTTCAAAAAAAAATTTTTTTTGTACTACTACTCCTTTTACTACTCCTACTGATTATATGTGTAGTAGTAGTATCTAGTAGTTCCTTCAATAATATATAAACTTGGTTAACACTCTTCACCAGAAAGCGAAAAAGTGAGTGAAGAAAAAGGTTATTTTTATACGTGCATTCTTTGCGTGAGGTATGGAGTGAAAGAGCTCACTAAGCCAGCAAACTTCTTTTTTTTTCAGCCAGAAAAGTAAGATGAAGAGAAGTGATAAAGTAAACCGATAAGAAGAAAAGGGGAATTTTTTATTTCTCCCTCTCACTTTCCTCTTTAGGCTGACTGCTTTAAAAATGCTAAACAAAGTCAGACTATTTTCAGTTTTCGAGTGGAGCTCTTCATCTTATTATTGAGCAAAATGGCAAACATGCAGACTAGTAGTGGTAGTAATGATAATAAAATTGTTGTTGTTAAACTTGATTTAGTTGATTGTTTGTTGACGTTCATGATTGCTCATGTATTTGAGTTATATCACTAGCAAGAATCTTCCTTGTTAAGTCAAAAAAATAACACAAATATCCATAAAATGTATGTTGCGTGCCTGGTTTGTTTACCTACTACACTTGGTGTTTTGAATGAGGTACTATTTTTTTGAAAAAATAGAAAATCTAGTCAACATGTCTTGGTTTTATGGTGATCTTGATGGTGAGGATATGATATAATAAGTAAGACGATGATGGAGGTCTTTCAATGGGAAAACCTTGGAAAGCTAAAGATGATAATGACAACTTTTATAAAGTTTATTAAAATGTTATACCAAGTTTCCTGTTATATTGTTATAAATTGTTTATAGTTTTTTTTTCGCCGGAGGGAATACTGTAATTTAAATAGTATTACAAATTGAGAGAGAGCGAGAGAGTGAGAGTATCAAGTTATTAGATTTCTTACTAGAGAACAAGTAGGCGTATCAAGATAATCAAGTACCTATAATAAAGCTATGCAATTTTTATGGCAATTTTTTGTCTCGTTTCCTAATTTAATTAATTCCCACATTAATCAAAGTTATGACATAGCCTAGTGATTAAATAATAATTATTATACGGCCTGTTTATTATTGCAACAATAAAAAACACGACACGGATGACTGACTAAATCAATAAAGATTTTTGTCTGCTTGTGGGATCCAGTGCGTGGGTGGCAAACGCTATAACGGGTGTACTGATGCATGGTTTGTTACAAAGGTGTAATAGGGCACCACCCTTATTCCTTTAATTTATCATTATCACCAACTATCTATGCCTACCATTACGATTACGATGATCGATCAGAAAATGTTGTGCGCCGTCATCACTGCGAACATTAGTGTCATTGTCAGAGGCTCTGTTAACTTTATGAAATATGTAATATTGTTCCCACAACCGGTTCACTAGCAGACGAAGAAGCAAAAAATGATGCGCTTTAAACCACTATAAATATTATATCTATATTTTCAGCAGTATTGACAGTAGAGTATTGTACCGTAACTGTAACCATAGGGATTTCTAGATGGGAAATGTTTGACTAAACCACAATGGGAGGATATAATGTACCTACCTATGTGCACATGACAAAAAAATCATGTTCCTAAGAGAACGAACAGAATAATAGATTATAGCTTACTGTCTATTTGAAGCAGCATGTGTGTAGAAACCATATCCCAACATAACACTTCAATTTCAATGCTAGAATACTACCGCGAGACTTTGATGACGGCGGCGGCATCATCAGCTTTGATAAAAATTATATTACAACTACCCACAGTTAGTTGACTAGTAATAAAAATCGTAAAACGTAAATGAGTAAGTGGGTAGATAGATAGGTAGGTAGTTTCTGCTAATGATCATGATAACGACACGACGTGATGAGGATGAGCAGCGTGAAAATGATTTTTTTAGAAGAAATGTAGGTAGACCTGAATATGTCATTGCTCCGCCTCATCTTCATGTATCACGAGGTAATCTCTCTCTCTTTCTGCGTTATTGCCTTGATTTAGTAAAGGTGTAATCTAAAGCACCAAGAAAAAGATACCGATTCTGGCGGTAGTAGTGAGCATGTAAAANGATTCTGGCGGTAGTAGTGAGCATGTAAAATGTGATAACATTTTTGCCTTGCCCGTATATCACACCTTATCTCTTAATTTTTCCTTTGCAAATTAGTTGAAATTTAAAACAATCTGAGTATCCGCCGGGGTGATGGGAATAGAGATATTACACCTGGCACACATGCACACACGGCAGCAGCAGCCATTTTCAGCACTTTTTTCAACTACCTATTACAACTGCGTAAGTGTTGGTAGTAGTCTATATGCTCTTGTGCGTTGTAAATCGGTAATGTCACGAGTATTTGTAGTATTGTAGTAGTGCGGTTATGGTTCTTGATCACACGTCCAAGCTTCAAAAACGAAAAAAAAATTCAACTAACCAGCTTGCCACTTACTTTACGTACCACACGGGGACGACTTTCTAGTGTAAATAAATTGCGTGTCGTCGTATGTACCAAACCGTGTAAAACAAGCGTACAAACAACACACTTTTCTTCGCCTGGCTGTTGGCAGATTGAGTGGGTACGGAGATAATTTGTATTTTTCTAAAAGATGAGAGCTGATTCCGTCCGATCCGCGTTCTGGTGTGCAAGGAAACAAGTTAAACATTTATTTATTTTATTTGCTTATCTTTCTTCGTTGGACAAGGCCATTTCCAATGTAGCCTCTTACCCTCTTATTTGTAACCCCTGCATGGGTAACTACAAAGTTTGTTTAGAGAAGTAGAGAAAGAGATGATGATTGTGTATGTTATGCTCTAAGCTCGCCATCATCACCCAGTAGTACCACCGTATATCTCAAAGGCAGCCAACTGTAAAACTCTGAATCATCATCATCATCATAATCACATCATCATTGTCATGAAAATCAAAAGAGAAGCAAAATAGGGCTTACCTATTCTTGTAACATTTTAACTTTTTAAGATTTACACCGCTGATAATATTATGGCATGTTTGTATATATGTATACGTTTACAAATATGTGTATATTAGTAGAGGATGATCACCCAAGCAAAGGAAAAGTTTCTGAAGGGGAAAATGGAAAAATTATTGTTGTACATACAAGAAAATATTGCATTGATTGTAAGCATAGGTGTATATATTTATGAGTACTCATGTATTACTCACTCCAATGTATGTAAAGCCATAAATATTGCCTCAATTCAATATTCCCGTTTTATAGCCACAATTACAAGAGACTTTTTACTGGCAGGTTTAGGTTAGGTAGATTTGTCTAAAGGAAGGAAGATTCACACACGCAGACCGACACTTATCTACAAAGCGTTTAATTTTTTTATATTAAACTGCCGCACCACACCGGCAAACTTTTTTTTAACAAACTTTTTTGCTGACGATAAGACTGTATAAGGGTATGGTTTTACACACCACTAAGAATTTGCCATTTTTCACAACTAGTAGTCAACACAAGAGGGCATTTACCGATAATAATACACATTATCAGATATTGCTAATAAAACCAGTCTAGATTGTTGATTAGCACGAGGTAATATTTTAATAATTATAAAGCGATGATGATGACGATGATTGGTTGCATGAAAGAATGAAACAAGCAACCAGAGAGTAAAAAATGGTACTTAAAGTAAACTAAAAGTTAGCTAAAGCATACATGTCCCTTTAGAAAATAGATAGGAAAAGGAAGAGGTTTTATAGTAGAAAAATACACGCTTACTACTACTTATATACTTTGTCGCTGTTGCATTGATGATGAGTTATATGAGAAGAGGACATGATGATGATGATGTTGATAAAAAAGAAGAGACTGTGAATGTTGTTGTTTGTTATTATTACTTAACGAGCGGATGTGTGATATACATAAACCGAGTCAATTTAACCTGAGTAAGCTTCTGTTTTGTCATGGTGGTGGTGCTAGTTGTGTATCTTGTGTTGTTGGTTATGTTGTGGCTATCCATTTTAAATGCCTTGATTCTTAATGTTTTTATTGTAACCTTGTAAAAGTTACACATACTTACCTGCCTGCGTTGCTAACTTGACTTGGCAAGCAGCAGGTTGCTCATACTCTTCTACCGCAGCATCTCAGTAGTCATAAAAGAAGGGTTGCAGTTGCTGGTTTTTTTTTATTTTCGTGTTAAAAACTTGCTCGGTGCGTATGGTGTTGGCGATGAGGATGATTCTGCTGATGATGACAGTGGTGGTGGTGGTGCTGTTGTGGAAAAAATCCATTGTTCATGGTTAAGGAAAAAGGTGGGAACGAATCCAATGCGACTGGTTACGTTTTAAAAACTTTGAGCAACAGTCACAACAAACAAGACACTAAAATCACCTTCCCTCCACTATTCACTTCTCTACACGGTCTCTATTCTGTGCTCATTCTCAACCGCAAAAAGGAACAAGAACAAGAAGGGAGGAAAAAGTAAAGAGAGACTCATCATCGTCGTTTTCACAACGTATATCGTATTAAATGCCTTATAAAATGAAGACAGAGTCAGTGCAGTGAGACGAATGAATACGCTTAATCATCATCATTGAAGAGAAAAGAAAGACTCTTATGATCAACATCATTTTCTTCATCATTATCCTCCTCTCGTGAACGATAACAGTAGCATGCTCGTCCTCGTCCTATAGGGAGCTTGAACGCTTTATTTCTTTTACTCAAACTCACAAACTACTATATAAGCTCATAGCTTAGGTTTATTTTATGACAACAACGGAAAAACGAAGATGTTTCTATCTACACAACTTGCTGCATTACAGGTAACTCCGTGGAAGGTAAAAAAAAGTTTTCATGTTGATGCACGGTTGTATGCTAT
>JAHZNB010001399.1:0-33560 GCA_027744295.1 Callyntrura guangdongensis
ATGGGCTTTAGCTCTTCTCACGGCGTGTGTGTATGTGTACTGCTGCTGCAGTTGAATCACTCTGGCTGGGCTCATAACAACATATGGCACACAAGCCACAGTATGATGTGTTCTTTAGCCCTTTCCGTCTCTCTTTTTCAAGTGTTGTTTGATGCGAGCGAGCCTGGGATCAACCTTCATTTCCATATAGAATTACGGTAATATGCAAGACTTTTATATATTTTATGGAGGTATACGTTAGTGAACGATTGTTGTACACTTTTACTCTTTCCTTGGTCCAGAGACTTTTCTCAGCGATTACCTTCTTTTCTTTCTGGGTAGAGCTAACCATACAACGATTTGTATAGATATTTGGTTATTTATTCAGTTGGTTAAAGTAAATCCGACCATTTTAAAAGGATGCCGCCTTCTCTTATGAGAGAAGACGGCGGCGGGTCGCGTTACAAAGTGTACTTGAATTAGAGCCCATACCAGCCAAGATGGACACTACACAAGTTATATGTCAGAGAAGATTTCTCAGATTTGGTTGTATGTATAAAACCCATAAACTATGCCTTACTTCAAAATGCTAGTGTTTTTCCATTTCCTCTTAAAAGTTTAAGTGACATGTGGTCTGAATCAATGGGGACAATGATGTAGGCTGGGACTCTTTTTTCTTTAGAAAGTTGGCTCCAAGCTGAATGTGTGTGCGCGCGCGACTTTGTTCTAGTCTGACGACGTAAAAAGCTTTGAAAAGGTATATATATATGAACCAACTCCCAAGAGTACTTGTACATAATATTTTGACGACAAGTTGGAGTATTTCTGTCTGTTTCCTACCCTCCCACCACCCAGCAAGGTACATACTATACACACAAATGTGATGATATACTTAAAATTTCGTTGTGCAAATACTTTTCGGTGTGGAGTAAAAAGCAACTACATTATGCATTATAGCTTTATAACATGTACGTAACGAAGACACAATATTTATGGAGTAAAAGTGCAGAAAACGGTTGGTCTCTGTGACGTTAGCAGAAGTGAGTAACTACTTAGTATGGTGCAGTGCCATTCAAGATGATTGTTTGCTGTTCCTTCTTCTTATACTCTCCGCCTGCCTGTCATTCTATTCAGTTTTCGAAGGGATGTTTCAAGGATTGTTGTAAATACTAAGGCTGAACAAGCAACTACAAGCAACGAGTGGGACTATAGCCGAGCATACTTTATTCAACGCTAAAGCCATTTCTAGTAGTAGTAGTATTAGTAGGTATAGATGAACTTTGAGTGTAAACGGTAACGGGCTTGCTGTTTCCCACTGATTCCAGCCGCCTGTCTTGCTAACAAAACACAAAGAGAGCGAACAGCAAAAAAACACTAGATTCGCGGATGAAAGAATAAACGCATTGAGAAAACAGTTTTGAGCTTTTCTCCAAATGCATAATATATACCTTTTGACTTTCCTTTCCTTTGAATTAAAATGCACTGAAGCTTTTGTTAGTATGTATGTATGTACAGTTATTAGTTGCAATAACACTGGAGCCAATGCTAGATTACTGGACCCCGTTTCACGTTACATTTTTTACTGCACGAATTCGATTTCACGTTAAGAAAGAAACAAAAGGAAGTACAATGTTGTAGTAGAGCGAAAAGGAAGAGGAAGCTATAAGATACGAGAAGGAAGCTGCACAAAAGAAAAGACAAGAAGTTATAGAATGGTGTGTACCTACTTTCTACAATCCTCACGAACATATACTATAAATTCATTCATTTATATTGCATACGCATATTATTCTATACGGTACAGCCCCCAAAGTTGCTGTACCGCCACGACGACGACTTCTCGTGTGCAAAGGGGGAGATTGACTGGAATATTATTTTTTATTCAGGAAACATGCTGCTCTAAACCAGGCTCGCAGTATTGCATTAACGTAGTCCAGTTCTCGTATAGCTTGTCCTTTCAAACTGTTGTGTAATAATATGCGTGGTAAGAAAAATAAGAGAAAAAAAATCCAAAAAAGAACTCACAGTCCGATTGTAAAACTAACTGCTTTAGAACCGCCCACTTTTTCTCTTTGCTGCCCTTTACAAGTACCGAGATACAGTGACTCTTACTCTTTCAAGTTCGTCTCATAATACTTTTGTTATATGTAGAAGCATAATAAATGCGTGTATATGGCTATAAAACTCGACCAGTTAGATTGTTCATATCAACAGAATGCAGTATTCCTTTCAATATTTTTTTTTGCTAAAAATGCGTAGGTGCACACGTACATTAACATTGGAGACTAGTGTATAGATATTGGAGATACACTACTTTTACTCCTCTGTTGCGGTAGACGTCGTCGTGTTCTTCCCGGTGACTACTCTAGCATCTTTTAGAATCAAATGGAAATGCAGAACGGAGTGATGATGTACTGTACAGGGATAGGAAAAAAGGGGGATAGTTTGTATATTGCATTCTATTTCGTCTTTCCTACCGGTATTTGGCATGACTGGTGTCTGGTATCCTTGAATGAGTTTTATTTTTTATAACACTGTTACGTCAACTACATCCGTGTGGCTGTTGGGAGCGTAGCTTACATGATCTTACTTCCATTATCTCGCGTTAAAGGATTCTGAGAGCGCTTTCACCATTGAAGATAAATTTGAATTGCAGGAAAAGGGGAAGTGAATTGAAATTGAACTGAAGCGTTTTCGTCTTTTGTTTCTGGGCTCTTTCTTGCTGGGTGTAGTATTACCTTTGAAAAGAGAAAAAAGTATTACGTTTGTCTGCCCTCCCCATTGTGTATATGAGTGTGTGTACTGGGTAGGCATCATACCTTTCAAGCAAGTTTAGAGAGAGAGTTTTTTTGTCAAGTGGTAGGTAGTTGCGCAACAAACCAAAGTATTTTTCCACTTTCTTTCCACATTACGTTTGGTTGTGTGCCTGCAACACGGGACTATCTTCCAAGTAGGAAGTGATATAAACGGATATAGTGTCGTTATGCAGGTTATACGCGTAGCATTAGATAATATACTACGCATACCAGAGAGACGATGTGCAGGATGTGGCACAATCACCTGTTTTATTTATTACATGTGAAATGTATAAAGAAAGCGTATAATGGGGAAACACACGCAGAGTCTCTTCTCTGAACGTTATGAATTACCCCTTAAACGGAATAACAAGTGGGAAATACTTGAGCTGCGTTTGACAAATGGTCTTTTGATATTAAATTTACTCCCACATGAACGAACCGGTAGGTCCATGTACGTCCGTGTGACAGTTTAGCAGAGAGAGACATTGGTCTGTATATTACAGGAAACGTAACACATGTGGGCTCTCTCTCTCTCTGCCACATGCAATATTGGTTTTGTTGTACATCTCGTCTCCCAGCATTTAACAGCAGAATTCTTCCCAAAAGAACAAGTGGTTTAGTACTAGTGTTGTAGTTGAACTAACTACTAGGAGGAACGACTATATAAAAAAAGAATTTTACCCGCGTAGATTTGGAAAACAACCTGCTGGATATAATCTTATGATGATCAGTCTGTATAGGATTTTTTTATTCTTCCAGTTTTAATGCAAATCAAAAGGACATAAAGAGAGCAATAACAGACGAGTGTTCGTGTCCTCTTTTTATTATCATTCCTCTTGAATTGGCTGTGTGAAAAGAGAACTATTAAATAAATTTTATTGGAAAACTGGAAAAGGCACGAGGATCATATATTGGTGGTAGCGGTACAGAAACAGGCACCACACGTGGCGTCGTCTGCTGATAGCTTTGGGGATAGTATAGTGGCATTTGGGCTGATATAATCGTCAGCCAAGGTAAAATAATACTTTTAAATATTACCAAAATACGCCCTAACGACACCAGAACTTATATAGATTCTTCCTTGACGAAGTTTCGGCTAAATCAATCTATTTGTAGTACTCCGTGTGCTTTTAAACAAGAACATCAAGAGCGCAGAGGGTAGCGATATATCCAGGAATCACGTTCAGTTCCTGGATTTGTTTCATTATAAACCCATAAAATGGTTTGGCAGGGAAGGAGGAAACGTAAAAATGTTTTCCCAGAGAAAGTTTATAACAGACAGGATTTTATGGTATCTCCCCACTTCAAAGGATATACTATACACGACATCGTCAATCATTTCGTGGGCTTTCATTATAAAAACCCATCTTGGAAAGCAACAAGCCGGGGTGATGACGAAGTTTTCTCATTTTTCTCCTTTCCTCGCCTGAGCACGCATTTGATTGAACCTTAATTTGCTTTTACTAGGTAATAAAATAGAAAATTATAGCTTTTCATCAAACTAATAAAATATATTACACCGCCGAAGGTAGTAACTTAAGCTATTTGGAGAGTAATCATAGAATACATATTAGATTGTTTTCATCTACTTAGCCCAGATACACAAATTTCGCCGAAAAAAAAAACACCCACAGTTTCTGCCTCGTTTTTTTGCATTTCCCTACACGACCAATCTATCCCTATTTTTACGCTTGCAGGCATTTTCCCCGTTTTTCTCTGGAGAAAGGAGGAGAAAATTCTTGTGATTGAATTAGTCGAAATAGTTGTTGGAAAACAGGAAAAACGTGAATTCATAAAATGGCACACAAGCATGTGAGACAAGAGTGAAACAAAAAGACGGAGATAAATGGTAATTCCATTTAAAATACACAGTCTGCTATACTTTTTCCCGAGTTTCATAGTCATAAAAACGCACACTTGCCGTAATAACGAGTAAGGGTACCATTTTGTTTGTGAACCCTCTCATGCAAAGAGAAATGGCAATCATGTTTAGATAATGTAAGAATGTAACACACTAAACTACCAATTGGCAGTACTTTATTCGTTTTCATACGAGCAGGGAAAATAGTGCTATTTACATTCCAGGCCAGGCACAACGCTATTCCAACAATATAATGGCACAACAGACAACAAAATAAAAGCCAATTTATTTATCACTCTCATCTCGAGCGGTGAGAATAAAAGCAAAAAAGGGTTAATGCGCACAACGTAGCACACAACATAGCACTGAACTATAGAATACACCCGAAAAAATTATTATTACTATTATTATATAACACATTGCACGAGTAATATTACCGTTCACAGTTTAAACCGCTGTGTCGTAATAACCTTTCTTGCTCAACGACAAGATCGCAATTAATCGTCAGTAAAACTAACAACATTACTCGTCTGAAGAGTAATAAGAACAGTACTACTAGCAATAGTGTATAGGCACACGTAACTAAACAAATAGCTGGAAGGTGTTTCTTCTTTGAAAGCACCCTTTTTATGGAAAATGAAAGTATGTTTAATTTTTTTTCTGAAATGGGCCCTGCTTTTAATTTACTTTTGAGTAAAATGGGAGGGACGTAAAAATGGAGCATTTTAGCATATCAAATTAAATGAAATGAACCAGGCCCAGGTCCACCCATCTACAATCATGTTTTCAAGCCTCCTTCCTCGTGTAAGCAACCGGAGAGTTGGGTAAGTAGTACAACAGGCTTTTGTATGTACACCTTGAAAAATGAATGACAAAAACATACGTGTAGTACGAGCATACACAGGAAAGCAAACAAACTATGTAGAACTCTGCGCGTCTCTCAACAAACAGCTCTGGCGTTGTTCTCTGGTAACAGTAACATCCTCCTCAAAAAGCACTGGGATTGTCGACCTAGTAAGAACCAAAGGGAGCTCACGATTTCCTCGGATTATCGTGGCTTGCCTAAACGGAAACCTCTAAATAAACAAAGACGGTGCCTCGGGTTCTTTACCTCTGTACTCTATAGAAGTCGAGCAGAAAAGAGAGAGAGAGAGAAGCTGTGAGACTGAAAACCAACAATAAGAATGTACATAAAGATACGTAGCTAGTCTCTCTTTCGTGGACCACTCTCTATTCTTATTAATAAGCCATTGTATGTTTGTATATGTGTTTGGGTGGTACTAACAATATTCTAGGAAAAGGTCGTATGATGGTTTGTCTATGTGTGCGTTTGTTAGTCTCGCAATTTTTTCCTCTCTTGCCCTTGATGAGAGGGAAGGGAGAGCGCTTCAACAACGCAACTTCCTCTCGTTTTTCTCCCTTGTTTTCTACATTTTCTCTCTCATTACTACGAGAAAAGGGCTGAGAGCATTTTTTCTTTGCTTTTTTCATTCTCTATATAGCCTTATAGTCTACCAGTTAAATTAATGCATACACATTAGCTACGTATTAGGAAGAGTCTCGGCAGTGTGCTCAGGAAGGATGAATATACAGGCTTTACACGACTAGACTCGATGTTCATCCTTTTTCTATGAGATTTGCAATTTAGTAGTGAAAGGAAGCTGGGTTTACGATTTTTAGAAGATACCAACTGCATACTTATGCACAGGTTTGTGTACATACATATGTGTACGTCTCATTGTTCGTATTATTTCCTTATACTTTTACCACACCATGAATTGACTAAACGTGCTTTCCAAAAGAGGAAATGTTTTCTTTTTCATCCTGTTATAAATTTGCAAACACGTTCGTGACTCAAATATGCAGTTTGAACAGGTAAATAAGATATAAGTTTATATCTTCATTTTCGTTAACGAGTTTTTTCCATGCATTTTTATAGACTGTTTACTACTACGCACACCCACGCACCAAACAATTGGTGTATTGTTTTTTTCAATTTCCTAGAAAAAAGTACAATTAAAGGAGCACAAAGAAAAAAGTTTTATTTTGTTATGTAATAAATAGTTCGTCAAAACTTACACGACATTCATCCCCTCCCACTTACTTTTTAATAATGTTAAGAAAAAAGGCACTCAATGAATTCATTTTCATTTTTGGTAATATCTTTTCCCTTTTTCCTTCCCTGCGTCAAACAATCTGTCTGGTGATGTATGCAAACGGATAATACGACATAAGGTTGAGACAAACATTCAAAAGGAAACAACAGAGTTCAGAACGGGTTTAATTATACAAGCAACATACACGGGGTTACAGCAGTATAGCTAACGAGAATATACTCTCTAGTTGAGCTTCAATTATCTGTGTTTGTTAGTAAAACACATAAAAATGGAGAATAGTCTCTCCGGTTTAATACCTATATTATTCTCTCGTCGCTTCAGTAGACGACATGGGAAGGAGGAACCCCAGATTTGTGTATAATGAACATATAGTAAGAAGATATACTGCTTTTTTGTCTCTTCTTACTAAAATCAATTTAGTCTTAATTAAAGTCAAAAGTTTCAGCATTCTTTCGTCTGTGCTTAATTGTAATAGTTAAGCTTAAACTAAAATCCCCTAAAGCAACCAACTAAAACAAGCAGCAGGAGGAGAAGAGCAATAAAGACTGGAGCGAGAAGGGACATAAGGATACGCCACTAGAAACGTGTACACAATCAACCCAGAGAAAGTAAGACAAGAAAGGAAAGAGCGAAAAACAGGTTCTAGTACTTATTTTCCCTTTTTTACCCAAACCAAAACCTCTCAAGCAACGTTGACAAGAAAATGAACTAAAAAAAGAGAGAAGCATTTTTTCTCTCGTGCCGTTGTAAGTGCACACGCACACACACGTACTCCATTGTCTTTTGTACCCACTGCCCACATTATCACTCTACACATTGTACCACCAATATTGCATTATTATCTACTTTGTTTATGGAGTTTCAAACGAACCATTTCTTTCCAATCCAATGTGCCAAAATCATTACTAAACTGGGATGTCTCCATTTGTCTTTTTAATGCTCGCATTACGTACGAAAACGTATCTATAATAAAATAAGAAAGCGCATTGCAAAGATTTCCCCTCACAAAAAAAACTAGAAATATAGTATAAAAAAATTCTGGAACTGGTTCAAAAATATTATATTTGTAGCGGATTATTCACATACCTACTACTACTACAACCTACGAACGAACACACATAAAAACTTTTGTGCAGTTTTAGTATCCGCTCCATCACACATTCACATAACCTCTAAATGCGGCTTTCTTCAGGGAATATATATTATACTGGGATAAAAGTACATAACCGTGAAGTAGTAAACGCAGTCCTACATGAGAGTTCATTTTTTTTCTTTCTTTTTGTTTTAAGCACCACAATCATCGGCACAACATACTCCACTGGAGTTGGAGGGAGAGAGAGAGAGAGGGAGGCAGAGATGGTGGCCTTAGACAAAAGCGGTGGTGGCAAAGCAAAACAATGTACGTTTCTCGGGTGTTTGTAGGATGAAAGAAGAAAAACGAAGCTTCATTTCTTCGACTCAAGCAGACATGAAATCAGATTGGCTGTGAGAGGATATCCTCACTAGTGTCATATACTACCACTGCCACCGTTTCTTCCCTCTACAGCACTCCACCACCACTCAACAAATATGTACACGCCAACCTTTATGTGTTTTTCTGCGTAGGTGGTATAAGATCTGGCAGTCCCTGTTTCATGGATTAATGTCAGCGTGAGACATTGACAACTGATTTTCACAGAGGAAGGAAACGAGACTTGTGAAGAAGACGTTTTCATGAGGCACAGCCAATGTAGACAGAAACATGTACATACATACATACCCTCCTGTGTATATCCCACCGTTTGGCACTTCTTCTTGTATGAAATCAAAGCAATACCAGTAGTGATGTCACTTACAATACCGCATACTCTCACTTTGAGTCGTATTATTTTTTATTTTCTCTTATTTCTCGTACAGACATCACTTTAGTATCCAGTTACATTCATTAGAGTTTATAACGCTTGGCTGCAGAGGATCGTCCCTCTACCTACCCAATCTTTTATATTGATAACTTAAAGGGTTGTATGTTGCGCGGCACGATATAACAAACAATATTTCTATAATCCTTCTCCTTTCCTCTCTGTGAAAGTATTTATGTTTCTGATGGGTAAATGCTGTGATTTTCTCCGCACATCCTAGTTTTTCCACATTTTCCTTCCCAGAGCATTGATATTGTGTCATTCCTGTGTCACATAGAAAATGTCACATTGTCTCTCCACGTTCAACTGAAGAATCTTCTATAATTTTATAGTAGACAGTGCTTCTATGTCTACTTGCTGTTTCTTTTTTTACCACTATGTACATCCGTTCTGTATTATTATTATTATTACTTCTGCATACAAAAATATACTAGACTTTTGCACGCGGCTGCAGAAAAGCCATTGTATGTTCAACGTCTCTGGAATAAAGAAAACTTAGATGACTCTTCTGTACCTCCCTACATACATATAGTACATTTGTCTGCCAATCTATATAGGTGACTATATTACAGCGCGGAAGCGAGGTATAACTATACCCGCCTTAGTAGCATCAGAGCATTGGCACACGGCACCGTCTGAATATCCTTAGGATATTCTGTAGGAGACTCTTTTATACCATCACCGCCTCAGAACACAGAGTTTTTTTTTCGTTTTCTTCTTGTTCCAAAAAGATTCTCTTTTTTAACTTGTGGGAGTATATACTTTGGCAGTCTAAATATATTTCTATATGTAAGCAGCAGTTTTCAACCGGTTTCTTTTTTCCCTCGTTCGATTTCTTCAAAAGAGGCAAAAGGTCCTCCTCCGTCTTTCTTCGGTTGTTACCCCCTTTTCTCCTTCCTCAATCATCTTGGGACTTTTTTGTGAGTTGCTTTCCCTGAAGACTTTCAATACTACTATCAGAACCACACGAAAACTTGTGTATGCATCACATCAGTCAACACAGCAGTAGAAATAGTAGTGGAAGAGCGGAGAGAATAGCTTTGTAATTCTTCTACACACTCGTACGAGAAAAAAGGGGGAAAGAAGTACACATTTCTTTATATCCTTTTACTGTCTTGCAAAAACACCTACAATTTTTTTTGTCTTTTTGTCGTATATTTTTGGAACTAGTCTGGGATGAGGGAAGAGGACGAAATTTGACAAGACTTGCATTAACTTGTGCAAAGAAAGGAATTCCATTTGGCAAGCAAGACATGCATGCATGCCTTCGGTTCAATCGTCTATTATTGTGTCTCTTATGAGAAAGAGCAAAAAACGGAACTGTATAGTTTGGGAAGACTGTTCCCATTTTCTGTTTTTACAGGTGATCCATTTGCAGGACGTATCGTCACTTTTGCATTACACGCACCACATTTTCCTGCTCCATAAAGTTACAAGAAGAATCTTTTGATACACCTTTATACTCCCAATCTGCTAAAGAAAAAAAATTTCCAGTACCACTACTGCATTCACATTTGAAGGGATATTTGTAATAAAATGAAAGTAAAATTGGTTTGCACAGACAAAATGGTGACAATGTAGATTCCCCTTTGGAGAATGTTTGGCTCGTGTGTACATTACCTACGAATATAAAGATTTTTTTCTCTGTTCGACTGTTTCGCTCCCGAGGAAAGTTTAAATTGGTTGCAGGATTTTCTTACTTTCTTCTCCTCCTCTCTGGATAGAAGGAAAAACCAGTGGCAAAAACAGACAAGATAAAAAACCTCCGGCTGAACGTACAAAGACTTTTAGAGAAAAAAGACGAAGCGGAGCTGGGGAGCATCTATGTAGAGTTAAAGGAAGTCGAGCCGTCGTGTTTTTGGCAGCGTGTAGCCCAACGGGCAACTAATGTCAAATCCATTGCGTTTTGCAACCTTCTACCGGATACTACCGGGAGAAAAACATGCATAAATTGTATATATCGGTAGTAACCCTATTATTCCATCCAGATAGATAAACGCCTCGATATTTCTTCATGCGACCGTCATTTTACTTTCCTTCCAATTTACCTAAAAGCTTAAGGAAATGAAAGAAAAGAAAACAGGAGATCGCTTAACGACTACCATGATTTCGAAAAAATTGCGCAATACATTCAATTAACTTTCTCTTGCGACCAGCCGCCGTGTACAGTGTGTAACCGTATGTTGATGTCAGGCAACATTATTGTTATCGTGAACACAGGAAGGTGTATATTCCTACGTGCACAATACTGCACCAAAGATAAAATGTCAAACGTTAACTGGCAAGTTACACTCTTCCTTTTTCCCTTTGTCCTTGGGGAAAATGTGCTTATTTGTGTAGAATATTGTCCCGAGAAATAATAGCCTTTTCTCTCTCTGATCGATGATCCTTTTTAAATTCCGACATAATGTATGCCCTCATATTTATATTTAAATAGTAACCATCCAGAAAAAGGAATGTGGAGGCAAACGTTATGTACATATCCCTTGCCGCTTTTTAAAATAACAACTTCATCTTGCTGAACATGGGAGAGGATGACTCTTTCCTGTCTTGGCTAGACATCAATAACACAACACAAATTCTTTTCTTTCCATTCATAATAAAAACAAAAGGATCTGTCCTCACTTATCAGCGCCACACAATGCCGGCATTCAACACTGACGCATCCCATTTAGAAAACATTATAAAGTTGACATATATAGGCGTGCATAGGGACTACACATACCCCACCACTTATCACTATTACATTTTTCCCTTTTTCCTTTTGCATTCAACCACAATGGTAAACCGAAAAGTGTGTAATATTCAGACCCTAATAACGTATATGAATGGCTTTTTTGCCGCGTTCTTCTAATATTCATGCACCATACAACAATGCATATTATGCACATGGGTAGTAGCCGGCATTTTTTTGAATGTGCACAAATGTAAAGAAAAGTTAAATGAAAATCCGAAATCGTGCTTTTAAACTGTGACAGTTTTACGAGATGAGTCGTGTGTGTTTTCTTTTTTCATTTTATTCCATTTCTTGATGCATACCATTACCAAGCAGGAAAATTAGAACGATCGTGGAATACAACAAGGGAAAAGCGAGGATACGTGTAAAATTACTTTTTTCTTGAGAGACAAACGCTCTCTCCGTGGTACGGTTTTTAAGAAGCAAGCCACTCGGGTGGTAGTATAGGTAGACGCGAGAGTGTTTACTTAATAAATAGTCTTCCTGTAAACACAAACTTAATCAAAGTCAGAATAACCAAAAAACAAAAAAAAAACTTTTTTTGTCTCAAGAAGGATGATTACTACAGACTACAGAGAGTATGCTGTTGATTTCATACTACTCCTCGTCTCTCACATACCCAGATTAATCCGTCATTACCATTTATCGTTTTACCACAGGCAAGGCTTTGTTAAGTTTACTTTATTGACTCTGTGAGCAAGACAAGATGGCCAATCCGTACAGCTCCAACATTGATTACACATAAAACAAGGTTTACCATTGCATAAAAAATTGTGTTCAAGATACCCAGTCGCATCTGTGTACTAGATACTTAGTTTTATTTAGACAATAACTTTATTTCGAGGGGATATAAAAAAAGCAGAAACTGACATGTACGCCGGCAGCATACAAATCCAACCTCGAGAATCCGGCCTGACTGTTAGTTTGCCAACAAAAGTTTAGTTTACCCATACAAATAAATATACGTACATACAATAAGTCTTTTATATTTTTTCAGATTGAAAGCAGCATCACAGCCACTCAAAGATTTAGTCAGACGGTGATGATCCTGCATTGTATTGCTGGCACAACAATGTTCTAGATGAGATGCTAAAAACCAAGTATCTCCCGGAGAAAAAAAAATTGACTCAGTCATTCAAATATGTAGAAAAAGAGTCAGCGGAGCTAAAAACTTTTTTTATGAGATTCCACTGCAGAAAATGTCTTCGCTTTCGGGTTACTGGTTATCTACACATCCAAACAGTTTCTACAAAGAAGGAATTCCAAAAGGAAAACCATATTGCAACTAAGAATGCATGAATTAACATAAAAGGACTAGTACCCTTTATGAGTCGCTGGTCTTGTAGGGGTAACAAAAATTTTGGGCAGGGCTCAACACAAGCAAAGTACATACCTACCTACCTACCATACCATCAAAGAAATACAGCAAACAAAATCCTTATGCGAATTTTGTATTTACATTAGTTGCTATAAACTTTTTCGCTAAAAAACCTACATAGATGAGTGAGTCTGGAAAGCGATTCAAATTTTAAATGTACGTACACGTGTGCGGTAAGCTTGTGCCTGTAAATACAAGCGAGAATGTCATCCGTATCTGTAATCTCGACAAGAGAGAGAAAGTCGCTACTATGAGCACTTTGATTATTTATACACGCTTCCATGCATGGCTACCCTATGTGTTTTCAAAAAGGGGAAATCTTGTTTCTCGTCGTTGGTTGCTCTCTTTTGACAACGACACGAAGACGACGAAGACGACGAAGACTGTTGATGTGTAATTCAAGAGAGTTGGTTAGCTTGCAAAGGTTGCAGTCAACAAAAAAGTGTCTGTTTCTCCCTTCCAACAATAAAAGTAGACTGCATCATCATCGTGTAGTGACGACGACGACGGTGCAAACGCTGCCATATTTAGAGTTTCTCCACTTTTCCAAGGTAAATTTCTTGGAATTGAAAAGGTGTCATCAGTTTCGTAGTAGCAGCATCATATTATGATTATATTTGTTATGTAAATTTCTTCCTTTTTATGTATATTTTTGAAAGAACTTTTCACATTACATGCTACACGCAACAAACATTTGAGGAGCTCTTTCTTTCTCTGGCAGCAGCAGTGGTGTTTGTGTGGCAGCAAGCTCAGCAGCAGCATTTTCCAGGAAAAAACCTTTCTTCAATGTCTTCATTAGCATTGTGTACCGCTCACCATGTATGTTTGTAAGGATAAGAAGGGTGTGTTCATAGCAAAATGCTTTTAAGCTGTAAACTGTCATTCGTCGTTGTTTGCAGGGAAAGCGTTAAAATTTGCATGTTAGAAACACGTTAGATTGTGACCACTTTGGGCTATGCGTACCTAAGTTTTTAAGTAAAATATATTATTTAAAATGAATAAGTGATCTTGCATGTAGTGGAAAGACGTGAAACCTGCCTGCTATCTAAAGGTGGGCAGGAGCTTAACACTCTGGGGTTAGTTTTAAATTCAAGAAAAAAGATTTCTAACGCTGCTCTTCCACGGTAATGACAAACTTGAAAGGTTTGGCGGTGACTTTGGCGAGAGCTTGAGTGATGCTACAACTCGGAGCTTACAATTATGTATGGGCCCCGGGGTTACACGTTCCCCATGATATTATACCTAACAGAAGTGATTTAAATTACGAACCAAGTGGACTTCCACCTGCATTGCGAACTTTACTGCATTTTAAGTAGCTTTAAAATTCCAACAAGGCAAACACAAAGAGAATTGATCTTAATGTTCTACCTGCACCATATCAGACGTTAAAATCCTGTAAAATCCTGTCGTTGAAGTTGAAATAGTGAAAAGGAAAACCGTCGATTTTGTACATATTTTTATTTCCTCTCTTTATACACACACATACACGACGTTATGCTATTTCCGTGTGTGTGAATACGGAACTAGCCTAGTGTATCACTTTATATGACATCGATGACTATATAATATGTATGCCAGGAACTTTAAGTAAATAAGATGAAAATACAATAGGGAAGAATATTGCCAAAATCGATAGGGCTGTGTAGGAGCTTTGAAATCAGTACACGCTTTCAGACTGACTCAACCGAGGTTGTTTACAAGAGTCCCAGTAAAACCAACACGAAAACAACTTGGCATGGACAAAATGGTAGTAACATGAATTTATATTTATCTNTACACGCTTTCAGACTGACTCAACCGAGGTTGTTTACAAGAGTCCCAGTAAAACCAACACGAAAACAACTTGGCATGGACAAAATGGTAGTAACATGAATTTATATTTATCTCAGCAATTTTTCCTAAAAGTTTACATAGTGGCATTTTGAAAGTAATAGGGAGCACACAGGGCTTATCCAGAAGCTACTCAAGCATGTAAACAGGGGAAAAGGGGATAATGCAAAGTTTTCATTCAGAGTACTTCATAATAGTAATAATCAGTCAGTCTGCCATGCATATATGAACACACTGTGTGTATGTGTGTCTATATTGGCCAAAATATTTTGTCCCTCCTGGCATTTCTACGTACATAGCTACTTTTTCAATTTTCTCTGTATTTACTTAAGATTCTTGGTCTACATTATTCAGCGTTCACGTAAGGTTTATTTTGTAAATAGTTATATATCAGAAACAGAGTGGTGGTGTTCGAGCAGGCCTACTTACATAAATACACAACATCTGAAGAATATTTGTACCGGGATAAGCACAAAACCCGGTATATACGTAATGTAGGTATGTATGTAAATATATACTTGTCTAGTTGATGTAATGTTTACATTTCTGTCTAAGTAAATTCTGTTTTTCTTTATTTCTTTTTTGGATTTCAATTGAATAAATAAATTCACAGGAATGTCCTTCTCCAACTTGCCACCACTATCAACCCCAAACATTTTTGTGCATCCCGTGTGTTCTTCTTCAGTCTAATAGTCAGACACACACACACAGCACAACAAAAGCATAGGAGGAGTGAAAAACCGGAGAGAAAACGAAAAGAGGAGGTGGACCATAACACAAGAAAGGAAAAAGGGAGCAAAGGAAAAGCAAAGTAAAAGTTGATCGATCTTCTGAAGAATTTTTTATTCCAAAAGAATATCAACAAACAACGCAGAATTCCTACACATGCAACTATAGGACACAGTCACAGAGTTACTTCCACTCTGCCACCGCCACCTTCTACACCAACATCATCCTTGTCCTCATCACAAGAAGCCCTGTGAGTCTGTATCGAAACATCAAATGAGCTAGGTGGGTATGTCATATCAACACGTAATGGCTTTCGTCCCACCATTTCTACTTGCTGTTATGAGAAAAAGGTTTCAGACCTTTTTTCGGTACACAATGACGACAACGCGCTCACTTCTTTCTTCATAAAGCAACCACTTTCTCTCCGTCTTGTTATCAGATGTGCTAATGGCGAAAAGCCATTAAGAAATGGAAACAGAACACAGAGAGAAAGTGAGAGCCTTTCTTGTTAGCTCTTCAGCGGGAGAAGAAGAGAAAAGTGCAAGCAAAGTTGTAACAAGATGTGAACTTAATACAAGACTATTGTTACCTTACAAAGTAAAGTACCTTATATTTTAGCTGATATGGAGTGCATTCCCGGGGACGTAAAATAATAGTATAATGCACCTATTACAGTTATTGTATCTTTTTGTGTATATTGCCTCTCAAAGTTAAAAAGAGTTCTCTAGAAAAAAACACACAATATGTAAACAAATAGGTAGTTTAAGTATTTGAGTGTGAACAGAAGGAAAGAGAGAGAGAAATGGAGAGAAAGACGAGAGACGTCTATTATCTCTCTCGTTTCTCTTTCATTCACGCAAGTAGAAACACAGTAAAAATGTTTACTTTTAAAAGACAAGTGGAACTGGCTAGCAGCATAGAAAATATGTAAATGACAAGCCAACACGCACCATTGTACTTGGCGTTGAATGAAATAGATCGGTCGACTTTTTGCTACACTGAGCATCTCAAATATTGAACATTATTCATTCTGCTAAAAAGAAAAGTCAACCATTGCTCTTCCTCCTCCCGCTGCTTTTTGTTGCTTCATGTGACTCTACATAAAAAGGAGTTTTTATCAAATGTGCAATGCGTTAGTGCGTACGAGAGAATAATAGGGAACAAAAACCCGCGCTCACACACCCACACGCAACGCATGAACTGGCTACAAACGAATACAGGAAGCGTCATCGAATCGGCAATGAAAGAGTGGTGGTGGACCCACTCACCAGCTGTGGTGTGCCATTGTGGCCCCTGAGACATATTCGCTATTCATTTGCTCATTCTTCATTCAGCTTGTTCAAGTCATGAAGAATGCAACACACTCGGAAGAGCATACGACGACGAAGAAAAAAAGATTAGAGTCCCTCCAAATGGTAAGTAGTGTGTAGATATGTGCAAGGGTGGTTAGAAAAGTGATACATGATGGCATGTCTGTGCCATCCAATAGAAGTGGGTTTGCGGAATGTGTGTAGGAGTATCACATCACAATTATAGCCAAGAATAATATCCTTGTGTATAACCACTCGGTGCGAAAAAGAAGCTCGCACAGTTCACTGACCCACCGGATTGTGCTCAATATTACATGCAAGCACTCAGATGGTAGCTTACGAGGACAACGTCTTGTAAAAAAAACTACAACGGAGAGCACATTAGTAGCCCAAAGTCGATTCATCTTTTAAGAAAAGACGTAAAAATGAACGATAAATAAATAAAAGCATTGATGTATTTTTTCAAACTTTCTCTTTACTCCACTCAATTTTATTACTATATCGCCTTTCCTGCTGCTGTGGTTGTGATGTAGAAGGGGGTTCATATTTGATACACACCAAGATGAGATGTTGGTTGGGTTATTGGTAAATGTATGGTTGTAGAATCTCATAAAATATGAAATAAACGGAGGAGTCAGCTGGCGAAAATGTTCAGAAAGAAGGTAAGGTGTAAAAAAAGAATAATCCTGAACGAAATATCAGCACATTACAATTTTTATGTATCATCATCTTCCCTATCTATTTCCCATTTCTCGGATATTATTAGTATATGTCCCTAAAAATTACACGTGACTTTTACATGACCAAGATTGACTGGATGTATTTAATGTGTATTTCCCTGTTAACAGGACATTATCGGGTTGTTTCCCATTCTCCATTTCCCTCCGTCCTCCCAAATGGTTCTTCTTTTTGGCTGTAGCGTTTAGATGCCGCTTTGTTTATACGAAATTGATGTTGTTCACGCAATATGGGTAAAAGTAAAAGTAATCTTAAACCTATGTAATTAACCCGAAAAGGGTAAAAGATGGAGAGAGCACAAGTTAAAGCCGGTTTTTATCATCCTACGTGTTACTTGCAGACATGAACCCATAAAGTAAATTTGTCTGCTTTGTGCTCTCTTGATAACTAATCTGATACAGCAAACGCCTTCCGGGACGCCTATCATGTATCTCCATGTCTCTTGTAGTATGGCTACCAAACTTATCATTTTAAATAGACCACGGTAAAGATAACCTGACATATGCTTATGCTTATGCTTACGAGAAAAATTGGGTACAGCCAACTCAACTTGCTTCGTTCGTTGATCGCGTTTGCAATTCGTATAAGCGAACCCGAAAAGTCGGTGAAGATTATTGTGAAAGCAAAATGTTTTGAGGTGACATTTTACGTGTACATTCTTCTGATTGGATTACTAACCCTTCTCTCCTGTTTCAACTCCTCCTTCCTTGCCCGTTTCTTTTGCGGTTTAAACAACCAGTATGTAAATCTGGTAAGTGTACCGCAGTTAAATCAAGTACAGGAAGAAAGAAAATACTTTGACTCTCATGCGAAAGAAGCTAAAGTATCTAAAATAGCTATTCCATTTCTTTGAACCGTTAATAGTTACAGCAACTGGCATGAACTTCGCTTTGCACATAAATATCAGTGGAATTGCAAGCAATACGAGAAATCTGTTTTGTTATTGTCTGTTCTCATTTGAGGGGAACACACACGAAAATGAATTCAGCGAAGCAAAAGAGCAAAAATTAAATGTACACTGGGAAAGTACTTTACGATGCCATGAAAGTAAATTTCAAACCTGCTACACTGTCTATAGCTTTCTCCTCGAGGGGAAGTGTAAGTGTATATTAGTAGTAGGTATATATACCTAGGTATAATATAATGTAGCGTATATGTGGGCACCTATACACTCCACCATGTTATTAAAATGCGGAAGGATACAACCAAACTGAGTAAATGAATACCAGTGAGGAGTAGAAACCTTTTCTTTATTCTGCAGTCCACACAGAGTCAATATCGTTTTTTGCTCCAGTTTTCCTTTTGTAAGCGAAATATAATCGGGTAATAGCCCCCTCCCTTTCATTTTATCCTTTTATGCTTTCTATAAAAACTTGACTGTGAAGCAATGAAGCTCCAGCAGCTTCATGTGTTTTTGTGTTCTACTGATGATAATGACGAGCTAAAAAGGCTCATCCGTTCCCTTTGGAAAAGGGACATAAACATAACAAAGCAGACGTATAAAATTATATACATTATAAGCAGTGTGATCGTAGCGGTGCGAACGACGAAGTGTATATAAATTTCAATGGGTACTTTATAAAGCAGATGAAAGCTGGTAAAACATCAACTTGTGAAATGGTAGTCTTTTTATACATTTCATTGTCACTGAGCGCGGGCTCATCTCTGGAAGTAAATGTACGTAAGTAAAATTCTACGTAATGTACTTACGTACACACAGCGACGAATTCCATTTTTTAGCAGGATCGTCCTGTAAAGAGTTAAGAAGTTGGAGGTATTTAAGCACTACGGTACCATACGACGCACTATCAGTCTAAATATATATATACTGGAAACTTTGCCGGAGTGAAACACTTTTTTAGATTATGGAAAAATTGGCAACTTACAATTTGGCAACTTTTCCAGATCATCCGTTAATTAGAGAATTTCCGACAATTGCAGTTTTAAACATGAAAATACCTTGTACATTCATACGGTTATGGAAAATACTATTTAACATGGCGTAAGTAGTACGATAAAATATGAAACTTTTTATAGCACCCTGTAAAAACATGAGAATGAATGCTGTGAAAAAATTATCGATATATGCATCGTTAGATTTGAGTCATGCATATAAAACTTCTGTCGCTGATTAATTTAGTCCATTATTAATTGTAGTTGCCGTTCGCGTTGTTTTCACTAGATTTTTTCCGGTTTGAAACGAACTAGACGGGAAATTGCTGGTTGCCATTCTAATTGGTTTCTAATGTGTGTCTTAATACGCGACACACGACATTGTCTCTATATAACATCACTTCCATTTCATCTTAGGTACTCATTACTTGGGTTTCATGTAGTGAAAACATTATCAGAAGAAGACTATAATCCAGCAAAATAACAATACAGAGAGAAAGCACAAGTGAAACAAAATGAAACTCTAGTGAATCCTGTCAACGAATAATGAGATTAACTGGGGAATCAAGTCCTGATTTTTACGACTGCTACTTCCTTTTCCAACTTATTTTTACTTCCCTTCATAAGCCATTTCACTGATAGTTGCTTTTAGACACCTTCACACTTGTAATACGAAACGTTTTTAACAAAATATAAATTTTATACAGCTAGTCCATCTAAAACATTAAAAAAACAGTAAGTTGTGAAGATACATGAAATCACAAAACTTTAAATGCTTCACAATCCACGGGTACAAAAACATTAGGTTATGACGATGACATTGTAAATATAGATGTTCACAACAGAAACGGGCGCATTAAAAATAAATTGAGAGAAAAATCTATCAAACGGCTTTCAATACAAACGCTTTTACGTTGAAATTTGAGTATACCCTTGCGTTCCGTTTGACTTTCTGCAATTTGATAAACGTTCATTCATAATATAATATAATACCGGATGAAGAGAAATTTACTGATACTGTTATATATTTATGACACAAATAGGGAGAACTTCGATCGCACACCAATTTTCTTTGAGACTACCCACCTTCGCTGTAACAAATAGTTTCTGGCAAATGTCCGTAAAAGTTGCGATTTTCTCAATCACATAACGAACAAAAGAATGTTCGGCAGGAAGTTTTGTTGTTGTTGGAAGGTGGTAGGTAGCGGAAAAAACTACTGTTACACTATTCAAGGTGAACACCCCACCGTCAGTTTTATATAGAAGTCCAGAGACAGCCTTTGGACAGTTTCAGTCGTTAACACGACAGCTATCTTGACAACACGACATTTCATTCACTCCATCACCAAAAACTGCAGTAAAATGTCTCTTTTCTCTCTATCCGGTATACCTATACAAACCATCATTTTCTCATATCCGCTTAGTTTTTTTCTTTTGTCTCATTTTTGTCGCTAGAACGGGAAACCTCTATATTTTGTGGAGCGAGAAAAGAAAAGTCAGCGAGAACTTGGTAGCAGCCAGCAAAGCGCAATAATATAATATTATTGCACTTTTGCGCTTTTGGATTGCTATTTTACTTATAAATACAGCAACAACTCTAATAGCCCAGATTGTGTTTTGTAGCAAAAGGAATGAGATGAGCGAAATATTATTTTTTGAAAGTATTATTCCGCAAAACCTTACCAAGACTGGTTAGCGAAACGCAACTCTTGGTTCATGTGCCACACACATACAACTTGGTGGAAATGGAAGGTATCTCTTTTTGCGAGAGTCTGTGGTCCGGTGCACAATTTCTACGTTATGAGAAGAGATTGTGGGGAAATAATGTGAAAACACAGCATATTAAGGTCCTGATATATGAGAAAAGAAAACTGAAAATCGAGACGTTGGGTGATGACTTTTTTCGTTATCCTATCCAGCAGCTACTCAGATTACACGTGGTGTCTATTGAGGACACTAGAAACAGTTGCAGAACAGAAATGAGAAGAAAGGAGTAAGTATAAATAGTTTTTTGAGATTTGCTCAAGTATTATGGTATCCACACCAGGCGTCTCGCTTATCTTTCTCCTTGCTACTTTTCGCTTTTTTGTCATATCGCAGCGGTAAATGTGTGCTTTGTCATTGTGTAAGGAGGTATTTATTTCTAAAGTGTTGTATTGTATGCATTGTATAGGCAGCTTTTTTTAAGGTATATATCAACGTGATATAAATACTTTCTTTATAAGTATGCATTTGTGTACTTTTAAGGAAAAGATAAGGAATAGACCACAGGCAAAGGAAAAGAAATGACTCTCTTGTTAATGCGCTTTTTAATGCTTGAAACCAAGCGCTGACTTTTGGGCTTGATATTTGACCCACACAGTTGAGATTTGCGAACAAAGTCAGCTTTGTAGAAATTATGAACGTTGCCTATTTTTGTAAAGCTAAACTAATTTATTGACACCTTTTGTGAGTGTAAGTTTGTTTATAGGACAAAAGTTGTTTAAATTCATATCTCTAGTTATAGTAGGGTTTTATGAGCCATACAATTACAGTTTGATTCAATAAAACTACATTTTGTAAAACTGCGTTATATTATTAGAATTAACGCCAACACTCACTGAAGTTGACGAAAAAATATTTATACGTTTTTTTGTTTCAAGCCTCATTTTATTCATGTTTTATTTACAGTTAGAGTTGTTATTTGTGAAGTCTCACATCATCTTTGACTGTAATTAAAAATTTGGTTTCAGTTTATTTACAAACGTCTATGGTATCTCTGTATATACTATTAAATTGAATTTCGACTTAAAAGTGTTTCATTATGTAATTTGTCTTTTATAATTTTTTACGTTTTATGCTTTAGTAAACTCCAAAACTTAATTGTGCGTTTTACAAATGTTATGTTTCCCCTTAGACTCTAATGACATCTAATTCAAAGCAACATCATTGCCACTTTTTACCTAACGAACCGGAACCACAGACATTTTGTTACACTAAAGCTGCCATTCTACCGAATCAACTATCATACTAACCTCGTTATTAACTCTGATTTTGTGATTTACGGGTAAATAAACATTTCCTGGCCAGATGGCTTACTTTTTTATTTTCTGAGAGTTTGCTTCTTTTCACAAGGGTCTAACTTTCTATGGCATTTTGCTTGCACGTTATGAGGACAGGAAATGATAACTCAGGAAAAGTACCGGAAAGTGGGTTTCCTGCTCAAAAATGAAGCTATGAAGTATCTATTTTTCAATATTTTCCTACCCATTCTTTGTCGACAGTCGCCAATTTGCGATCGAATTTTTCAACACAATCCTTCTTCTACAACCTTTACAAGTATAAAACACTATGCCCACAGAACGGAAGACAGCAACACTACTCGAAAGTACAGTCTTCTGTTTACACAGTCTTTGTCAGCCTTTTTTTGACTCAATCGACACTAAGCTTCCAAGAATATTGTGAGCAATACTAAAATAATCTTATGCTGACCTGTAGATACACACTAAAAGTATATTTTACTAGTTCACCCAGAAAGTATGAACATAATATTGTATTGTCGTATTAATGCTTTTGTGTCGGTTTGCTGGATGGTAATACGGGCAAATTCTTCCTTTTACTCTGCACCAAAATAACTAGCCAACCATTATGTTTCTATTCAACCATGGGAAACTCAAGGTTGTTATTGAGAAAGTAAACACATGATCACTTGTTTTTACTCTTGTTCCAAGACTTCACCTTCGTTTAACCAGGTTCGTAATTGACTATGACAGCCTGAGAACCCAGTCTACTTAGAAATAACTTTTTCGGGGTAGCGAATATGTTTTAGTTACTATCTCAAACTAAACAGAGATAATATTTACTTAGGTATATGTTAAAATTATTGTAACCATCTCCTTCAATAGCTGACAGTATACTTGTTTGTTCCATATAACATTCTAATCCATTATGTGAAATTTTAATGAACGTAAATTTTAAATGAAATTTTATAGTATAGTATAATGGTATGTAACCACAAAACCGAGCGAAGGGTTTCTGAAAATAAAACGTTTTAAATATCAACTTGAATTTGTAAAATATTCCGTCAGAGTGCTACATCTATAAAAGACAACCCGGGTAAATTTTAGGCACTGAGATGTTGACCAGCCTACCATAACCTCTTGTACGAAGCCCACCAAAAGAGTCAGACAGCCAAAGAATCTCTTTAGAACATAATCATCATGCTTTTTCCTAGTAAGTACACTCTTTAAATGTGTAGGCATACTTATACAGCTGAAAAGTTACATGATATTTCCTTTCCTTTTCGTGTTACTCTTATATGAATGCAATTACAGCGAAATCAGCCAAGCGGGGATTCTTTTTATTTGGCAAATGTAGGTCAGAACAAGCATATATAAGGACTAAGGACCAAAAGAATATTATCGTTTGCCGTCGTACGCGTTTTCTTCCTTTAGTTCCGTCGTTGTCGTCCCCGGTATAAATTTCAGGAGTAAAAGTCGCTAATAATCACGGACAGGGGTATTACAAACAGGAAAAGCAGAAAGTTTACTGACGGCGACGGTGGCAGCGGCAGCCAAGGAGTAAATTTGTAGGAGGAAACGAGAAAGGAAGAGCGCAACAGCGCGGTAAGTGACGACAGAGCATATCAAGGAAGAGCTACCACACAGAAGGAAGCCCGAAAATAAAAAAAGAGTGTATGCAGTAGTACGCTTGCACAATAAACTCAAGTAATGGTAAGGACCCTTTTCATTCTGCTTACTCAGATTTTTATTGTCTAGACAGAGAATAAAGGATAAAGAAAGGAAAATAAACATGTATTGAACGGAATAAAAAAAATCGCATATAAACCATCAAAAAACCCTTTCCCTTAACGAACCATGTGTATTACTACCGTTGATATTCTTATGTAGGTGTACAACACCGTAATAATATATTTCTGTCGTGTGTATATGATTTAACCATATATGAAAAGTTTTTGTTTGTTTACAGCTGCTTAAAATGTAAAATTTTGTAGTGCAGCGTGTCCGCGAGAAAAGGGAATGTGTTTTCGTTTTCTCTTGTTGATCCTCAATCTCAATAACCATAATAGTAATCGCACACATAAAATAGCTACAAGTTCATTTGCAGAATAAATATTTCCAGCCAATCCTAATACCTATGTTGCAACGTAACATGTTGAGAAAGTTCTTTTTGTATATTTTCAACGTTTTTCATGAGTCATAAAGCCATGTTTTGGAGTAGTAGAGTAATGCTGTATTTTAGTTATTTTGCTCAATCGTTACGTGTGCCCTGGGAAAACAGCGTTACCTTTAGGATCAAGCGCCTTGTTTGTAGAAACTTTCAACTTACAAGACAAACAAAACTGGCCGAAATTATTTAGTGGTTGTGTATAGTTTTCTATTTTTGTGTCCTTTGTAGGCATTTCAGCAAGATAAAATGCTTTTCATTAAAGAATGCACAATCAGAAGGAATAAGGAATATAAGTGGTACATTGTTAAGGAAAACAACTTTTACAGAAAATAAATAAAGTGAAAGTTAATTGCTTTCCGTTTAAAATCTGTAGCACATGGGACGGACATTTAAAAAGTGGAATTGCCCACTGTTTTACTATAAAACTTTTACTATAACGCTGTAATGTGTGACTTGCATATAAAGTCCCAACGTATTTTATGCAATAGAATACTTTCCACGCAGGGGCTCTTGTTGATTCTCTGTTTGACAAGAGTGATTCTGCAATAGTGAAAGCGCGAGTAGCCTTGTAGCAGCCAGTTTCGGAACTAATATATTCTGAACAGCTTCCTCTCTTTGAATACGGTTGTTAGTTTCCTTTATGACGATGTAGAAACATGGCATCTGATAAATCAAACAATAAAATTTTATATGCCATGATGACGACTTGCACGACTAGAAAACAATAAATATGAATGCGCAAAAGCTCTATTAGTATGTTGCACGTTATAACTTAATTTTAATGCTCCGCGAATAAATGCTGATGGAGAGTACAGATTGTGTTCAGTGGAGAGAACCCATCAAGGCACCTACACAAAAACACATATATACCATCTCTCTCTTTATGAAATACGGTGTGATTTTGATTTGAGACTGCCGATGTTTTGTACACCAATTATTCTTTATGCTGGAAGCAAGCCATAATTGGCTTGGCCCTTACATTTAGAACGGAATCACCCACTGAAACATTACTTACAATCAATTTATCTAAATTAATATCACCACTTATCTCAACAACTAGATAAATTTACCTCACATGGATAATAGATGATTTTATTACATGGTATTATTCTTGCAATGTAGATGTACGTAATGTGAGGTGGGATTTATAAAACTTTTATGGACAATAAGGTTTTTGAGCTTACAGATAGCTATATACTATGTAAGTGTCTACACGCTTCAAAATACAAATGTTGAAACCGTTATGATGTCTACACACACACACGCCACAGCTCTTCGGTTTATTTGACTCGGTATCTACACTCCACAGCCACAGCTCGGCTTGTTCAACTAGGTTGCTTTTTATTCTTCACTTTTTATCTCTACACATAAAAATGCGTGGAACTCAAATGCTGTCTTTTTGACAAGAACAATACTTTTGTAACGGTCGCGAGAACTTTTTTTGAATAAAAACTACCTAAACTCTCTCCCTTCCCTCAATTTTTGTAATAGTACTAACATCAAGGCCAGTTGTAAGCTCACTCGTTCCTCCGATTCCTTGAGATTACACCCTAAACTCCTGCTCAGGCATTATCCTTTTGTTTCCAAAACTTGTAACCGCCTGTCTTGAAATTATCATTCATCATCTCGTATCATAAACCCAATTCCGAGAAACGGTTCAAAACAACCAGGGAAAATTGTCCTTTACCCTACACGGAGACGGGCACAGCGACAGAAAAATCATGCATTTTCTTCTTCGTCTCTGCCGTCATGCACAAGTTTACAAAAACATAACTCTAAAGCTTTCCCTGATACTGCAATAGTCCTCGCTTGTAAGTACTTTCACATACGGAGCAGTGCTTTTTTCCTGAGGAATGCTGGTATTAAAGCATTAAAAATAAAGCAATGAAAGCAAACAAACAGATACGCATATAATACGTCTAAAGTACTTTCCAGATGTAGTAAATCCAAGTCAGTGCGTTCGTCGGAAGAGAGGGCGATGTGACTTTGTCATGTTGCGCGTTACAACATTTTTTCCCCAATGGTGATGATGTGGTGAAAGGAGCAAGCGACAGGCTAAATTATGAAGTTGATATTTTTATTTCGGTGGTGCATTGTGTACGTGCTTTCCTTTCGCCACTGTGTTTTTTAATCTATTCTCGTTTCTCTCAACAACTTTCTTCTGCCGTTTCCGTTCCCATCTACAGCAATCCTCTATATTATACATTGTGTTTTACCAACATCTCAAGGATTTGCTCCACTGCTTACTAGCTAGACGATATTAGCTGATCATTCTGGGCACTTGTAAATATGAAATCACGCTGAAAGTTAAAGTTGTGTACTACACAAGTACTTTATTTTCTACTCTCAAGTCTCATGTCATACTTATAATTTGTGTATGTTGCTCAAAGGTACAAGTACAAGACTTGAGGCTACAAAAAATTTAAAATATTCTTGAATAATGAAACAGCTGTGGTGAAGAACAAATAGAAGACATGCATGGTGGTAGTGGTACATACCCTGCAGTTTGAAAAAAATAAACTTTAAGCCAAGTTATACATGTGCATTTAAACCGATTCTGAAGTGCACAATATTTATATTTCATCATCATCGTGCTAGTTGTGTTTTTAAGAGAATATAAATTTGCATAATAGATATTCTCAATGGTACAAAAATGACTACATTCAGCCTATTCGCGCCATTAGCCTGCATTGCATTGCCGTTAGAAGCAACGCAAACCTCAAATCTACAATGTGCGTATGTTTATGCACGTTGTTAGAATAATGTTAATGTAATATATAATGTTCTTATTTCTTTCATATCATGTACGTAGGTTCGTACGTGTAACAGCAAGGAGGTTGGTACATTAGCGTAGTTTTGGTGAAAGGGCGAAAAGCGAAACGGCAGAAGAAAGAGAGCCACTTGATACATTGGTGTAGTGAGTTGGGCAAGTGTACATGTGTGGAGTGCGGAGAAGAGATGAGCCTTGGAAAATGGCAGAATAAAAAATAAGATTTGTTCAGAAAACAGAAAGTGTTCTCTCCACAGCGAATATGTATTATGGCAAGGACATGCCGAAGTAACAGATTTTTTGTTACTACTTTATTTTATCTCGTTGGCGTTATTCGTTTGCATAATAACCCGTTATTGTAAGCTTGTAAACTGCTTACTCCAAGGAGCTGGAGATAAGAATAAATGCAGATGGCAAGCGTGATGTCTCAAATTTTATACATGTTTTGTATGCACTGATTCATACTTTATTCATAGTGAACTTTCGTCTCTTGTAGCAATAATGATCTTTTCTCTCATCATGATCATAATATGTGCATACTAATGTATAGAAGGGCATCAAAGAAAATCAAATTATGCACACACTATTATTAATGACGTTATATGCTTTCTACTTGACAATTGTAACAGGAAACTCGGGTTTTATCATGGTACATCAGAAATAAAATGGTGAAAATGATGGCGGTGAGCATAACTGGGATCTTGTTCATTTTAGGAGTGAATAAAGAATAAAGAAAGAATACAAAGAATGTTCATGCGAAACTAGTTAAATTAGTCGGCTTACAGTTACGTTACAACCAATTCTTTCAGATGAATAAATCAAATAAAAAACTTAATTATAGGTTTTATGTTTATGTATTCAGATAATTGAGGTTTCTCAATTATTCAGATTTATTAAATTTACAGTTTAGAATAATTGCTGTGCTGGGGCTGAATTCTTACCTGAAGATAGTTCAGTCTTGTGAGATACACTACCAAAATATTTAGACCATTGAAAGTTTACTGCTCAGTGTTGGTTAGTTAATTTTTTACGAAGTTAATTAATCGATATTCAAAACATTTACGTTTATTTTTTTATGTTAAACAGATAAAGCTATAGAAGGTCGTATAATTGTTCCCAAAACTATCATTCTCATTTCAAGCTACCTACGTGTAAAGGGTGATGAATTGGTTATGCAACATCATTCTTGTCTTGAAAGCTTGCATTGCTTTAATCGGAAAAGCATGAAACGTTTTACACTGGAAAATCACTTGCTGTTCGTGTCTTTCTATAATTCTGAGGTTTACAGATACAAAGAAACTTGCACAGAGAAACACTTTTAATTTTTGCAGCATCGACGAAAGCATTGATTTCTACATTTTCGTCGCATTTTCACTATTCCGAGCAATGCAACTCGTATATGCATATTTGAATAGGTGCACATTTCAAAAGTGTAATATATAGAGTAGTTTAAAGCGGGCAACACAAACCAAAAACCAAACCGCAAATTTTAGCCTTCAGCGCATATTGCACGGTTTGCTTTAGATACTGAAAAGGACTTACTACTTGGAGGATGTACGTATACGTTATTATTTTGTTATTATATCGCCTACTTATATATTTCTGCATGGTTAGATGACTCATTAGTCAAGGCTTTACTTACGTCAGTGGAATCATTAATGCTGAAAAGAAGGAGCGCTTTTCCCAATATATGTATATATTATTATTATTATATTAGACTCGCACTGATGGCATTCATTATAACGTAACGATTCAGGGACTCCCGAAAATGAGTAGATATTTTAGATTTATATCTACTAAACATTGGTATGCACATAATGTAATATAGGGGTATAAAAATCATAATAATATTAATAGTATCATTGTAGCAATAGTAGAGCTTACCATCGCATCATACATGATGTAAAGCTGCAATAAAATGCTACATGGGCACAAGCTGGAGCGAAACAAAGTTATCATCCTGGCATGTCACTTTTAGCAGAGTAACTTTTTTTACTCAAAAGCATTAAAAATGCAAACATGCAAAAGTGACGGAGCGAACTAAATATGTATGGTCGCAGGAAAAATGTATTCCCAAAGAGGAAATAGGCTTTTGACTGTGAACTTCAAAGGGAGATGCAAATGATTTCAAATGGCTGAAAAGTTGAAGGCATTTCTCTGAGTGGTGAATAAAGTAGAAATTGCAGGAAGACAGCTAGTCCCCGATGTATCATACATAACATTATACTTTAGAGTTTCTAGCGATGCATATAAAAATACACATTCTTACTATTCTATAATTTTTTGCTACGGGATATTTTAGTGTATTATGATATAATAATAATAATTTCAGAAACAGCTAACAGAACAAAGAATGCTTGCTACAATAAGGTAAACCACCGTTTATAAACTTCTACCACTTACCTTATATGTACATGTGTGCATTAGTTACAAGATATGCTAAAAGATGTACAGAGTGCAGACAAATATCTTCATTAACAACCCACTCAGCCCAGGTATAATGGTATATAGATACGATACAACGCAGACAAGTTTCCAAGTCTCAAAGCAAAATGACAAAGAAAGCAAAAATGTTAGAAGAAGGTTCACAGCTGCAGCAAGAAACGAGTATATAGGGACGGCGTACATTCCATTCCAAGACTAAAATATGTAATAATAAAATGGGGTAAGCAGAAATGTCGTAAAGAGTCTCACCTGATAGTCGAGGTAATTTCCATATCCCATGTGATCACAAGTACACGTACATCTTTGTATATGCTCTTGTATATCTACTGGAGGAGGCCAGTCAGCAGTAGGAATTGGTGAGGCTGACTGTCCCATACCCTCCTCCATATCAAGCTTCTCACCCCATCATCTCGGGTCAGTGCACATGAACATGAAGTAATATAATGTATTATTATTGTGTGTGTGTGTATATACTTCTGATAACTGAACTGGCCGGGTGGTGTGGGGATCTTTTTACGTGAATGGAATCAAGGAATGAGAGAAAAGGCGAAAAAAAGTTGGAACAGTCACTCTTCCTGACAAGCCCAAACAGGATCCAAACTCCACGAAAAGTTCAACTAGTTAAGTTCAGAACAGTATATAGTACCACAAGATATATAAGAGGCAAAAGTATTATCTATTCTGTTTTGTATGCTTTTGAGAGCATGCACTTTTTTGTATTAGCTGTAGTAGTAATAGTAGTAAGCCACGGAGAAGCCGACAAGAACAGCGACCTCAAACCGCACTTCACTTTTTATTACTGTATAGTGTTTACAAACTTACTTGACTTACTTATCATCAGTATTTAACATGAGTGGTAATGCGTATTATGCACATACATTTAGCTATTTTGCCTTTTGTGGAGCTTTCTCTGCGCGAGGTTTTCCTCGAAATACAGAGAAAGTTGGCTTTGTAGAATGTATACCTCAGTATATGTATGTATCTGTGATGGGGAAGAAGACACGGTTTACCGCACAGTCCAATGGTGACACTGATGGTCACTCTCAACGTAAATATTTTACATCAACAACTTCCTACCATCAACAGTGCTTTTCATTAATTTGAAAGAGAATAAATTACTGTATACTGGGAAGTATCATAGTGTGAACAACCTAACTTAGGTGCAGCTCCCAGATAAAAAAAAGTTTCACCAGAGGCAATAGCCACAAGAGTCAAATCTCTGGTAATGAAAAGAGCAATCCAAATAGAATATTTTCCCCTCTCACTTTTTTTACTATTTTCCTGCCGCCACAAATGGGTAGACGCTCGCTGTGGATTCAGATACAACAATCAGTGATACGAAATGGTATTTACTTTGGGGGAAATGTATACCTACATATAAATAAACGTGTCCAGCTATGATAAAAGTCTCAGTTTGTATTAACTTGGGTAGTTACCTTGAAACTTTACGCTGGTTCAGGCATTACTGCAAGGATGAGTTTTGATGTGCTTATTGTTTGATACGGATGTCGGGCTGGGGAAAACCAGTCACCAAAAAGAAATCAGTTTTCTAGTACGTGTGTAAATGTAGTTTGTATTTTTGTGTAGATAAACTTTAACAGTTTCTCAAATCATTTCTGTGTTTTATACGATTATTAATATATCCCAAAAAGTTTCCGTGCAGTGGTGAAGGGTTCCAGTGAAGTAGATTGAGCAGTTGTGCCTTCCCTCGTTACGCTTGTCTGCTTCCAGTTTGGTGGTAACGGTAAAAAACAACATAAAATGACGTGCCTGCTACTAATATCTGTGGCGGAAGCGGGAGAAAAACACCTTCAACCGACTTTGTTGCTCCTGGAAAAAATTTGGCGGATGCGGAAGATGAAATTACTTTGAATTCTAGTTTGTTGGGAAAATGTTCTTTACGCACATTACATGTAATGCGTATTCTTTGAACTGGGACGACGCTTAACTAAGAAAAATTTATGCTTATGTGGTATTGTTCACTTAACTTGGTAGGGTGCTTGCTGCCAATTACCTAAATTTGATCAGTCGTTCCCATGTACGGGAATTCAATAAGTTCTACTCAACAGTGCAGAAAAAGTGTCAAAGTGGCAAGTATTAGTAACTTTGTTAACTCTTTTTTGCTTCACCTCATTCAAACTTTTTTTCACTAATTGGAGGAAGGAAGCAGACGAGAAAAGGGAATAGTTCTGTGTGCACTTGAGGGAGTCGCTGAAATGAGATGAGTTTTTTTGTAGGAAAAAGGAACAACGAGCTCATTTACCGAACCGGTTTAGAAGCTTGATTCACATCAACTGTGAGAAAAACAGAGTTCAACGGCGCTCTGTCCGTTATTTTAGTGGTAGCACACAACTTTGGCGTTTGAAAGTTTTTAATTTACCATTAGAACAAGTTATTATTTAAGAACATTTTCTTCAAGTTATTATGTACACATCAACACACATGCAGAATCTTATATAGGCCCTTTAGTGATAACTACAAACGCTAAAAGTCATTCTACACTTTCTCCTATCGCTGGCGGTTATCTCTGGGAAATGAGCAAGTCAGTTGCAAAGCGTGTTTAAAAGCGACACAGAAACTAGAACCGGAAGATAAATCCGCCCGCAAAATTCGACATGGACAAGTTTTCTAACAGCATGTGGTTTATAAAGAGTTTTTATTGTTCGTAAGTGTGAGAAGATGCCATGTCACTAATAAAAATGCTGGGCTTTTCTATTCCAAAAGAACTTTTTTCGACTTCTTTTCTGGATCACGATTTTATGCAAAAACTGTCCGGTGCACACACCTTTCCTAAATTAACGCACACTTGAATAACTTGTGTTGTAAGTTTTCATCTGCAAACTAGCAAGTTGTTGGATGGAGAAGTGAAAATGAAAGTTAGACAATGTGATCAGCAATAATAACAATACCGGTAGCAGCCGTTTACAAAGCAATAGAGTCCGCTCTCACCAAGAGAAAGTTGAGAACTGCTAGAAAGGAAAGCTCCCAGCAAACTGGAAACTCCGGTGGTAAGAGCAAACTCCAATTTAGAGACGAAAATCTGGAAAATACTACCACACCCGTCGACAAACAAGAATGAACTGAGAACACGCCGTATCTGTTAGCTTTAAGAGGAAGACGAAGGGAACTCTCCTTGATATGCTTTCTTCGCTGTCAGTAACTCAGCTCTGATGCTACTGCTACTACATTGTACTGCTTTTCCCCTATTCTTGCCGAACATGCTTTTCATTCACGCTGAAAATGTATGAACATGCGGTTTCGAGCTTCTAGTGTCACAGCCAACACCAAAACGAGTACAATGAAATACTTGAGCACTCTGTTTTCCATCCGTTTGTCTTATATATGCTGCAAAAAGATTTTTTTCTGCTACAAGCCTTAACCTGAACTTATTCAAGAGATACTATCGTTCATATACGTTTTTCATGTATACGGTAAATCAAGAATTACAACTTTCCTGATTAACAGTGATGTTAAGTTAAGTTACTGACAGATGTGAATGTACAGATAGTCGACATTTCAATTATTATAACAACCATATTTTTTTTAGTAATTATTATTTTTCTGTTCTTCTTATAATTATAACCAAAATCATTGTAAAAAAGTCAATTATCTTGTACAATAATGTCGAGGGTTGTCACAGTTTCGGTTTTCTCGGTTAACCGACGGTTTCGGTTCGGTTTTTTATTTGGTTTCGGCGCTGGTTTACGGTTCGGTTTTGGCTCGCAATCAAAACCGAAAACCGTCGGTTTCGGTTCGGTTTCATGAAAAAAATGCTCAAAACTTCACCGAATATTAAAAATACGGGTGTAGGGGTTACTGCCGAAAACCACCTTTGCGAACACCTCCTTTTGGAGTGAAACCCTTCGAAGAGCTTTTATCCGAATGCCCCATAATGCGAAAAACAAAAA
>JAHZNB010001400.1:0-15194 GCA_027744295.1 Callyntrura guangdongensis
CTAGCAGCAGTAGAGTAGAGGGGAAATGAAATAAAATATTTGAGTTTGCATATAGTCGACAGAGCACAGATTTTTAGAAAGAGGGAGGCTGCAATAAAAAGGAAAATTTTGTCAAGATCACGATTTTGCGAGGAGCAAAAAAGTCATCAAGAAAGAAATAGAAATTTGGTCGTAAAATGGTATAAAAATTTGTTGTGGGGTCTCTCCTACTCTTTCCGCGCCTGTTTGTCTTCACAATATGCTAATTTTTGGGCAGACACCGTCCTAATTGTACCGTCCGGCGTGGTGCCCAACAACAGTATCAGTATCAAAGTTCACCGCGAAAAGAATAAAAACCAAAAAATGTGAGGAGAAAGAGAGATCGTTGTGCCGTTTTTACGGCATCTAATGAGCTTAAATTACACACATAAACAGAGCAAAATAAATATAAAATATAGATAGTAATCGTAATTGAATTCAATGTCGTTGAAAAAGCAAGAAAAATGGCAAAAAATTGTTAGAATTGAGGATCAACACTCACAGAAATAAGTTTTAAGAATACTTTAGTGGAATCCTTAGAACTACTCGGATTTTCACGAATAATTTGTACCGATGACTCAACAAAACCTGATACAACAGAAATGTGTACACTTCATTGATTCAACTAACATGTGATGATGCTGACTCATTTGTTACGATTTCTTTCCATTGTGATACCCATGTTAAGATTTACTAATTTTTATCAGCATACAAACGTCACTATAACAACTAACATCCCTTTATTTTGTGTTTAAAATATTGACAATGTTTTAAACGTGACTATTTTGTAAATGTATCTATTCTCAAACTTTTTTAGGCTAGTGGCCTATAAAGCTAACAATCCAATTTTCAAGCAAATTATAAATTTCCTAAACTATGTACGTACCAAACTAGTTGCTATGTTTCAATAAAAACTTGACTATTTTTTAAAAACTCTTTTTTAAAATCCCCATTTTTTCAAATTTCCCAAGAATTCTCCAAAAATTAGCTGGTTAAACTCGTGTGCTATACGTAATATTACTAGTCAACCTGACGTGACAGACACGCGGTAAGGTGGGTAAGACCTTCTCTACTTTGGGTCCAAAAACCGGACTGACTCATTCAGCCAACAATTCACTCCCTATCAATGAAATTCTTTTTCCCCTGCGATTTCTAGTAGTTTAGTTCTACATTATTTAGAAGCAGGTTTTGTTACCCGTTCTATAATGTAACCCTTTTCCCTGTGTGGGATCACTTTACCCAGAGCTAATCGCGCAAATGAACACTTTTGTTTCTTTTCCACTTGAGAAAAATAGCCAGCGAGAGAGAGAGAGATTAGGATCCGACTCTGGAAATTGCCTGGTGAGGCTCAATTACAACAAGTCGCACCCTCACCCTCGCCTCTCATTCTCTCTTCTGCTTTTTTACCTTTTCATCGTGTCTGTCTGTCAGTCAGTCATTCAACGAAAATGTCAAGAGAAGGAGAGATTTGTTGTATAAAACAAATTTTTTCCACACAGCTGTCCTCGAAGAATGCGGCTGGGTTAGCTTATGGGAAAATATGCCTCTATGCCTCTTTGCTTCTCTCTGGACGATACAACCAGGTTTTTGGTATTTTTCTCGCAAGCTATGCGTGTTTTTGTTGTAGCCAACGGCCATTTGAATAACTTTACAACGAGTGCCAGTGGAGGTAAAGTGCTGACCAAATCTCTCGCTCAGATGATCGTAACCATAATTTTCTCGTAAATGATCACTTTAGTCAAGGAATCTATTTGTACGCGAGATTTGTGGGGTGTTTTTTGTATGCAATGTAGCTGCCTAGCCCAATACTAATTCACCCCCTCCCCCTCTACACTATTCTACAGACAGGGAAATAAAGGGGAAAACATAATAAAATGTATTTTTTGTGGAGGGCCGTAGCGAATTTTACAGAGACGTGGACAGACATGCCCCTCTTGACATTCCTATTCTAAGCAAATGAGAGGGAGAGAGAGATGAAGAGGAAAACAATCAGACAATTTATGATTATCGCCGTGCGGGAATGGTCAACGGACAAAAAAATGAAAGAGAAAAAAACTACAGTTTATTTCCCAGGTAAAGGCAGAGATAATCTAAAAATGGTACGCAGGTACGCCCCTGACAAGTGTTTCTACTATTTCGGAACACAACTTATTGTTACTCAGTAAAGAGATAATCTATGAAAAATTAAATTATTTTTTTTAAAAATGAAAGAAAATATATTCGTGCGGGATATTATACCGAATTGTTCAAAAGTAATGACGGTGAATTTGATGGTAAAATTAGATACACGGCGCATACACGAACTGTTTCTAAAATCGTCTCAAAACATAAATTTGACACTGACATTATTTTTTGTTTCGATACGGCACCAAAAATAGCCATTTGCCAGTCGGCAAAAGTATCACCGGTCAATAAAAAAATGAGTTTCAACGTTGCAAGATAAGATTTTCGGGAGTGAATTATGTTTCCAAAAGTGAATGCTCACTGGGCTCTCGTGATGGTACCATCCTTATTAGTTGCCCTGGTGGTAGGAGAGTGTGCATGACGATAATAATCACCTGCTCACCTGCTGAACTTGAACTGGTGCGCAAAACAGGCAATGGTCATGATAGTCATGATGTTGAAAGAGGATTTGTTGGCGGCACATCTAATAAATTGCGTAATTTATTAAAAGAAGCAAAATTTCACAGAGAGAGAGAGAGAGCGAGAGAGCGTCCTGATAGATCAGAAAGAGATCGAGGGAGCGAAAAAAATGATGGGGAGAGTAGTACCTATTTATGCAACAGATGCGGCACACAAAAAGGGCTGCACGACAACAAAACAGACATTCAAGTTCGACAGTTCAGTCCACCCCCGGTAGTTACAGACAATTTTTGAAAAAAAAAAACAATAGAAACAGTTACTTTTAAATACCCCACGCGATGAGGAAGTTGACAAAAGGAAGGGAAGCCATAAAGAATGAAACAGAAACTGCGTGTTTGCTTGTGTGAATAGTAATTATAATCAGACTTATAATTCATTTTATAATCACCACCAATGGTCCAGGTTCGGATTCCTCATTATATATTCATTATTATTATAATTATTATGAATTATTATTACTTCTATTGTACAAATAATCCCAGTAGCATAGCATGATAATGCTCCCCCTTTAAATATTACATATGAGCCAGCTTTAAGCAAACACTTTTATATTAATCGGCGTCAGTTTTCAGGAAAAAACATAAAGACGTTATTTATGAATGAGCCTGTATATTTTTAAAATTTCAATATTTATTACAATTTCCCTGCTCTCATTATACAATAACAGTATTTGCTGGTGTCCTTTTATAAAACGGTATCGGTTTTTAAAATAATGTCTTTTATACATTTCTCTCCATCATCGTCATTTTCATTTCTATTGAAAATATCCATTCAATAGCTGCTGCTGCTGCTCTGGTTATTAAATGAATTATGACAGGCCCCATACAATGAATTACGACTGCAGAGTGAGTGTGTGTGTACCGCAAATAAAAACGGAACAATACTTTTATTCCCCAGACGGGGCCCACATTTCAGAATAGCTGCTTTATTCGCTGCGTCTCCCTCTCACTCTTTTCTGCACGCCACAATAAACCCGGCATTGTTGCCGTATTTCTGCCACTCTGTTGATTCTCCATGTATCCTTTAAACCAATTTTTTAAACACATTTCCTCGCTTGCTTGCGCTACCTTAAAACTTAAATACCTCAAATTCCCTATCATGAAAAATAAATTCCTTTTTTATTTCCAATTTTGATGTCTAATTTTTGCTTCTGCAACAAATAATCTTTTTTTCCTCACTTCACCCACAAAAAAATCTCCAATTGCCCCAGCTATTCGAGTTTTTCCCCAGCCCTAATAATTTACCTCTTCCCTGGGTGCATGGTACACCATAAAAAAGGGTCACTTTCAATTACTCTTCCGGACCACCAATTTCTCATCCGGGGTTCGTCCTTCCTCTTCCTTTTTGCATTTTCCCAGGCTGAAAGAATGACCCTACCGCTGAGAATAATAGCAGGAATGCTACTACTACTACTATACTTTTCCACAATCACAATTCATTTCACCAGGAAATTTTAAAAGGAGACCAGTAAGCGAATGCGAGAGAGTAATAATCAATCTTTTTTTAGTTTGACCGAGTTTCCATTTTTTTCTCCCTTTGATTTTTTATTCAAGCCATTATCGTTAATATAAATGGGCTATTTACGTACAAATAGCGAGTAGTTTGCCTTGTCCTCCTTGTACTCTCCCTGTAATTTTCCCCAACATTAATAAAAAAAACTCTCATACCAGTCATTTTAATATTCCGCTTGGAATTAACATGTTATTACAAAATGTACTCTTGTAATTGAGAAGGATCCTCTCTCTTTCTCTGAAATCAATCCCCCTCGTTTTTTGTCCGCTGCCCATTTTTTCTTTTTTATTCATTTTCCCGTGACTGTCCAGCAGGAGCAAACACAACAGGAGAAGGAATGACGATGACAGGAGAGTTTTTGTAATTTTTTTGCCTAGTCACCTAGAAAATTATTCTTTTTTTCGACCCTTTTCTCATATTTGATTACATTACTCAAATCTAATTCCCTGTTGAAAAAAATGTGCACTCTCTTCCAAATACTCTGCAGGCCTGATGCGATGATGCGACTGCTGCTGATCATGATAAGCCCTGCGGACTCTGGAAATTACACGCACAACCCGTAATAAACCTAAATTCCGTTGGAAATCCCGTCTATCTCAACGCAACGGTGAGATGAAGGAATGCGACTGCTGCTGATCATGATAAGCCCTGCGGACTCTGGAAATTACACGCACAACCCGTAATAAACCTAAATTCCGTTGGAAATCCCGTCTATCTCAAACGCAACGGTGAGATGAAGGAATGAGCATACTCACTCTGGAGAAATTTTGAGAGAATTTTTTCCCTGGTTGGCCTTACAAAAAAGAATATTTATGACCTTTCATTTCCAATAACAGAGAGAAAATGGGCAATAAAAGTTGTCCAACATATTTTTTTTATGAATACATAAATATTTTTCCGAGAGAGAAGAGAAAGAGAGTACGCATCAGTAATACAAGGAATTATGCGTGTGCGTGTGTGTGCATGCGTAAAATCCATAAAAATCTTCAACTTCATGAATAATAATACGTAATTCTGTTTAATAGTAAAAAACCGGCCATAAAAATCATCCTGGCACTGACTACACGGCTGCTGCGCGATTCAATGAAAATTCTAACTAGAAAGATGAGTGCACACAAACACACAACACAGAAAAGCGATCAAAACGTCACCTCTGGCACCCAAGAGAAAAAAAAATGAGAGAAGAATAAGAAAAAAACCGCAGCCTTCATTTCCACTCAAATAACCGCACATCACCGGCGGAGGACCACGACGAGGATGATGATGCATTCACCCTGAGAAACGGGCTTGTTCTAAGGAACGTGATTAAAAGAAGGAGAATGAAGAGAAAAATGATGATGATGACGCGGAATGCACCACAAGATGAGTAGACCACATGCCAGCGAGAGAGAGAGAAAGATTATTAGGTAATATCTCCTGATCAACAACAATAACCAGAGCAAGAGAGGGAGAAATGAGCCTGAAGACAATAAAAACATATACCCTGAATATTTTTTCTTTCTTAAATATTTAATTCAAGACAAAAAGTGAATCATGACCTCTGGCTATTCTTCTCCCTCTATACTATCCTGTTATTATATGGATTACACCGGGATATTATGAAATGAAGAGAAAATGGATTTTTACTGGCAGGTTCATATCCAGTTATGGTTATCCAGTTCATATATTCATCACGCCGCTTCTCTCTCTGCTCCCTGCACTATTTTAGAGCGTAATTCGCATTTTACGTGGGCCTTTCATTCTGTTCTTTTGGAATTCTACACGCAGCAACCTGTTGTAAATGACATACTTAAGGAACATTTAAATGACTGCAACTGCACAACACATTTTCTATCAGATTCTCAACTTAAATCTACGATACGCGCACTTGTGAATTATAGAATTTTAATTAAAGTGGCGTTGTTGTAACTCAATTTCTGGAGCTGGCTTTTAAGTGCACAAATATTTTTATGTAATATTTTTCCTAATGACAACACAGTAGTACACTGAAAATATATTTGAATGCCTAAAACAGCTTTTGATTATATCAACAACGCAAAGGTTAAGATTAAAAGATACGAGGCATAATAGTATAAGTATATACACACACACGAGCATTTAGTTCATGATAAGCGAGGGGGCATACGAATGACACACGACGGCTGCCTCCAAGTTTAGTTTACGGTTATTTCAATTTTTTTTAGACATTTCAGCTAAATTTAATCGGTTAACTTTAACGGACCAAACAAAAAGCAAAAAAAGCTTTAATAATAAAAACTCCTAGAATTTTATACATATTCGGTTTTTTTCGTTTGAGTACAGTGCTTATTATCAGGTCGGTGTATCTATTTCGTAAATTTGTACCAGCCAAAAAGTGTTGATTGGTCGGCTGATAAAAATAAACCATTATTGGCGAGGGAGAGAACAAGCGAGAGACTTAATCAGCAGGAGGAAGTCACTATAGCAAACGCACAGACACACTCGACTCGCACGTTCCGAGACAATCACACTTTAAAAAATAATACCAAGCACAAAAAATATTTCAACTTCGTGGTATTTTGTATGACTGGTTGATAATGTGTGATCTCTAATCCGATAAGCACATACACACACACTTATATGAGTCATGAGCCTAAACAGCGGGTGTTTGTGCGTATTATCTCGCTTACACACATACACACGGGCATAATTTTTTTTCCTGACCGAAATGAGCAACTGTTAAAAATAACAAGTAACCCACTATTAACATGAACAACGGTCACCCGAGTCAATCGTCCAAAAATAAAAATTATTTCCCTGAATAAATACAACGTACTCGGATTTTTTTGTTGCTTTGGCAGGCGCGCTCGCATTTAAAAAAATAATAAAAATGTTTTATGGTGGTGCTGAAATATGGATGGGTAAAGAGGATGGCGATGGCGATAGCCTGGCTCGTGTGCGGGCAACAAAAGAACTGCAAAAAATACAATAAAATGTGAAGAGGTGATGATGTAAAAGAAACGGTGCAGACTTCTCGCCACCACTCAACAACATTGTAAAAAGAATAAAGCATTTTTTTCTGCATATTCAAATATAACACCATAGAGACCAGATATGATAATGGGACTGATGATGACCATCCTCATTGACCAGACCTTGTTAGAACTCGCTCTCTGTCTGTCTTGTTGATTGAGTGGATCACCATCCTCCTCACCGACGACGGGGCATTTTTGAAGAGAAGAATGAATGAAACCGGTACACACTCATTTTTTATTCTCGCTCGGGTTTGCTTTTGCCAGGCAAGGCAGGTTTGCACAAAAAGAAATTATTGCGCAAGCAAGAGTGCCTGTGTGTGTATTTTTAAGACTTTTTTAAAATTTTCTTTTTATTGTGGACATGGCCAATAACCGGGCAAACTGGCCCTACATACAACAATGGCAACGGGTCTACTGTAGCTTAAAAATGTTTACTAATGTATCCCCTGACTAATAATGTGGTTAAACTGCCGCTTTGCCAGAGTTATTTCACAGTCTGCCAAAAAAACAAGAAGTGTGCCTGGTTTCAAAAGCACACACACGACTTAGTGCATGCACACAGCTCACAGGTCGCTATTTCAGCAGCATCGCCAGCTGTTGCAAATGGTGTTGATCTAAACGACCTGATAAGCTGACGAGTAGTAGTAGTGGTGGACGGGATAACGTGTAACTCGGGGAAGGAGAAAAAAATTAAAAATCCGACGGGTATCACAAAAATGATATGATATGCAATATGCATACTTGCAACACGATATAATAATGTATTTCATTAGGTTAAGATGTGAAGTAGGATAATAACGATAATACATATATATATAGGTATTTGGGTATCATCCCTAACTGATAAGCGACTGCTGCTACTGTTCTTATCGCGTGAGTGTCTTCCTTCCTGTGCATCACCATCACCAGTAGGAAGCAAGTCTGGTTTTATTACAAAATGAAGAGACATTTAGCATTACCACACAAGAAAAATGAGGTAACGGTTAGCCTCACTTTCAAGAGGTTGTACTAATGAAATGGATGGGGGATGGGAGCGCGCAGAGTAGACCTTCACCCAAAGAGATACTCCAAAAAATAAACTTGTTTCTCGGTAGACAAGAACAAGAAAAAACGGCCAGTTCTTCTCGACTCGGCAAGATATTTCTTTTAAGCTCGTGCTCAATACCGGAAGTGGATTACCATCACTCCTACCACCTCCACCACTACCACCACCAGAAATTACTATCAACTTTGAACATGGAAAGTGGATTTATGATTACGGCTCAACTTGAATAACAACTAACCCTGACCAGAGAGTCCGCATGCCGCTGTCATGTACGCAGTATATCGTTCGCATCATCGTCTTCATCTTTTGCTAACCCTCTCGCCATAAACTTGTGGCAGACCTTGTTAAGATAATCTAATAAGTTGTGGCAGTACCGGGGTGATCACACGAAACTGATAACGTATTCATTCCTGTCGTTGTTGCTGTCGTCGTCCGTCTATTTACTTTGTTTTTTTTTACTTTTGTAGCTTGTACTCCAGACAAGAACAACGAACGGCCAAAGAAAGAATTTTATAATTTTTTTAATCGGGCAACCAGCCCAAGAAACGAACGACTGAAAAAACGAACAAAGTTGTACTTTAAAAGTTTTTCGGACAGTTGGTATTTTACGGGGTGGTTGCATGCAAAAAAGTTGGGACTTTTTTAAACAGCCAAGTTGATAGATTCTCTGGGCACGAGAAGTTAGCCTATCCGTGTGTAAACATATTTGGGGCTTATTTGAAGGTGATGTGCAAAATTTTTAAAGGGGAGTACAAAGAAGAACAGAAGACGTTGGCAACAACGAACAGACGATGATATGGTGGTGGTGATGATGACCCTACCTCAGGATGACGATGGTCTGCTGATTTGATCATGCAATGTCAAATCTAATTACAGGATGGATATATTACCAAAGATCAATGCCATCATTTCGTGGTCATCCTCTTAATTTTTGTGTTCGTCTTGAGAGCTGAGACTGAGCCCGCATCATTTTAAACTTATTTTGACTTGTTGCAAAAAAGTACTGCGACGCACGCACGCAATGTTACATTTTTGGGTTGAACGCGACGCGAGCTATAATTTTGTTTAATATTGCTAATGCGAAGGCTGCTTACCTTTAAATGGCATCACGGACCAAGGTCCGTGCTCCGAACATGCTGGGCAAATTAAAATCCGTTTGTATGCTTTCTTAAAAAGGTTTCTTAAAAAGTTCTTCCAAATAGCGGTAGTTCACACACACTTTGACAAACTAACACGCCATAAATTTTTTTATTGCGATATTGTTGTTCGGTCGTACATACAGATTAATTGTTACGTTTGCAAGGAAGCATTGTTAGTGCAATGTATCAAGTTAGAAATAATCTTTCTCAAAAATTTTACTTGTGAACAAATTAAACCAAATGCGACGCTCCACTTTTTTGCTATTTTTGCCAAAATATCCCAGCAAGAACAACGACAACCCTCTGTCTTGATTTCTATTTTGTTCACGTTGATCTTGACGGTGACGATGACAATGACTTTGCGCCGTTTCTCTGGTTATTGTCCATCTGTCGACGGTTTTGTTGCTTTGTCAGCAACAGCGTCTCCCAAATTGGTTTTATGTGCAGAGAGGCGCGCTGACCAACAAAATCTTCAACAATAAAATTCCTCACCGCTGCCACACATGCCAAATCAGTCCTTTGTGATTTGCGGGAAGACTGTCAACTTAACGGCAAAAAACCGTGTTGTAAATCGCATTACTAGTAACCTGATTCCTCGGACGGGGAGGATGATGATTCAAGACACACATTCACACACGGGCACAGTGATTCTCACACAATCTTTTATTATCCCCCTGACACCTTACAGTTATGCATTATCATTTTGTTCCTTTTTGTGTGTGCGGTACTGTCCACAAATCTGATTTTTTTCCTCTTTAAAGAGAACAGAAAAAAAAACCTCCTTCTCCTTTTCTTGATCGAAAAGAAAAAACTGTTTATTTTCCTCCTTTTTTGCTGATTTTGCCCTTCCTTGGCTTAATTTTTGCTGTGTGTGCTGCCCTCAATGTAACAAAAATATTTTTCTCTCGTACGTGTGGTAGCGGCGTACTTAATGGTTCACAAGCACAACTGAAACTAAATATCTTTTTCACAGGCCGCCATGAAATTGGGTAAAAAAGGCAAAAGAAAAAAAATTAATTCAAGAAAATTTTTTTTTACTATGCCACTTCACAACTGTTGTTACTGCAGATTGTGTTAATTGCGGGGGTCGGAATAATTTTGATTAAAAACTTTTTCCTTGTTTGTACTCATTTACCACGTAGCCTTAGGTTTTCTTAAGAAGGCGGATAGTTGCAGTAAGTGTAGAGCTGCTTGTTTCTGTCCTCTTCTTTGTTTCTCTCGCGTGTGTATGTGCGTAGACGAAGAAGACAGCTTTGATGACATTTGGGAAGCTTCACGGCGAGCTTTTTAAGGAAAACTTTTTTGCATAAGTAATTATCATTACCGGGTTTCTTTTTACACAAATAAGGAAACGAGTTAAATGAGGAATAGAGAAAAAATGAGAAAACTTATTATTTTCCCCTCTGTTAAACTTCCTAAAAAATGGATATATTACACGGTACGGTGAAACCAGGAAGGAAACACTGCGTGGAAAACTGTGTAGACTGTAGTGGCGTTTTTTCTTAATTCTCTTCAAAAAGTTTAGTTTTGATTGCTGTAGGCCACCAAGCAAGAAATATATTTAAGATGAGATTATGTTTCTTTCGGAAAATTCAAAAACGTAAAAAAACTGGCACTGGCGCAGCAGTAGAATCAGAAACGAACCTCGCTGCTGCGGCGACTACTACAACACCAAACACACTCACTCTCTATCTCTCTCAAAACAGGCGTGCATGCTATACGCAAGCAAGCTAGCATCTGACTGACGGACTCTCTGGCAAAGAGAGAAAAAAAATTCTGGGGCTGCTTACATCCCAGCACCTTTTTTCTTTCAGTTTCACACTCGCTCACACACAAACAGATCAAATAGGATAAATGTACACGTATACGCTACATTATCAGCATCTTTGCTGTTGCTCAGGTAAGACAATTTTTTTCTCTCTTTTGAGTTTTGAGTCTTTTCATCTTCTCACAGGTAAGCTGATCCCTAGAAAAAATAAAAGGTAATGCATTTTGAAGGCAGGGGGAAATGTGAAGAGCACACGCTTTGCTCTTGCATTACCCAACTATTTGGATACAAGCAGTTTGTTGGTAAGTTATGGTAGTTGGTAGATTACATGGCAAGTTGGGATGTAAAAGTAGGTACGTACACCAGGGCAGCTATATTTTTTGTCTTTTTTATTTTTTTACGTTGTATCCCTCTCAAGTCAGCAATTTCATTCCTTTGCGGAGTAAATGGGCTATCCCATAACTCAAGGTATCCACGTAGTACTCCATAGTAAAGGCATTAGAAAAGCCACAAGTATCCTTACATTTTTTCTGTTTGCTTCTCTGTTTAACAGTGGGAGAGGGATCCCACTTGGGAGAAAACAGACCGTTTTCGTGGTATACAGTATTATTGTGATTATGCAGAGAGGGAGAGAGACGTCATCTTATCTACAGAAAGGTCTTCCAAAAAATACGTACACACACAAGAAGGTAGGCATTTTATTGAAAGGAAAGGGAGAAAATAATTCGGTAATAGAAAAAGGTGCTCTTCTTTGGCTCATTCTCGCCTCGTTTTTTTCTAGCTCCTTCAGCAACTTCATCTTCAGAAATGCCACATGGTTTGAAAGCGAGAGGAATAGGTGGGGTACCTATATTCATGGAGGGATTCAAGCTCGCTAGCTCTGTTGTCGTTTGATCTTGGGCTTACCTTTTGGCAAGGGTTTTATTATTTTTCAATTGGACTGGATTGAATTGATACGCTGTTGCTGTTGTGCGGTAACCTGAGACGTAAGTGGGAAGGTAGAAACGGAGAAAATAGAATAGGCGAAAGATGGAATGGATGATGAATGTAAAAAGGTGACTTCACTAGTTTGAGCTGAGGGTATGTAGCCGAGTAGTGTTTGTATCAAAAGCCGGGTGTGCACGCACAGGACATTTTTGGGAGAGAAGGAAAAAAGTGTGAGGAGAGGCGAAAGTGAGAAGATGGGGTGTTGTATGGGAGAATGGTGTGGATGATGATGTTGTTGTTATTCAATTTTACATGGTTGCAGTACAAGAAAAAATGTATTAAGGAGGAAAATTATAATGAACAACCGGGTAAATCTGTACCGTAAGCAGTACGTGAACGAAGGCAGTTTGTATTGTACTTCTTTAAAAAGGATAGGGAAAGAAATTGGAGCAAGAGGGTAGGGTGACAGCGTGAGAGGCATGGCAAGCAGATGGAATATACATTTTAACGGAATACATTAAAATGATAACTTGTAAATGAATTAAATTAAATAATGATTATTTCCAACATTTCATGTATGTAATTCCGACAGAAGGAAAATATACGCCAACCGACCTTTCTTTATTCTTACACAGTTACAAACAAAAAATTAATATATAAGACTAGTGTTTAAAAATTTGTCTGCAAAAAGTATTTTAACTTGGTAAAATCAGCAGACTTTTTACCAAACCTATCATAGAACAGTTTCCCACTTACATGCAGGTTACTGTGAATGGCAGTCAATGAAATGAAATCAACGGGACATAGTTGCCACAGTGAATTTTCACTCTAGACTCTAGTTACGAAATAAAAATGGCGACACGTTTTCCACCAGCATTATTTAGTTCAATCAGCCACAGAAATGGCCGAAAGCAGTACCATAATGCACCAGAGATCGATGTCATTTTTACCGAGTTTGGTACAAGAGCAATGACAGCCGTAATGTAGCATAATAACAGCCATCCAACGCGGCAATAACATTAACATTCACCTACAAAAAGTCTCTGGAAAAACACGGCAGTAACGCCACTCTAAAGCCGTACGTTTTTCCACCCAGACTGTTTTTCTATTATATATTCCGCCCGTGTACGAGATCAACTTGCTGGTTAAATATTTTTCCAGGTAAACCGAGAGACAGGAAGAAATATGCTCAGGTACGGCGTGTACTCTCGTAAAAGAAAATGAGGTATCCAGAGAATCGTAAAAATAGGAAATACAGTCAAAATGTTTACATTCCTTGCCAGCGACAGAAACTCCATCGTCTGCCCTTTTTTATACTGTAAAAGCCATTCTATATTCATAGAATGTACCACAGGCTACAGATAACTTACACGTAGCTGGAATATTATGCTACAAAACAAACTTAGGATTTTCAGGATTACGGTATTTACACGAAATAGGTGTTTCCAAATATGGAAAGATGCCCTCAAAATGACTTGCATGATACTGACAAAAATAATAACTAACTGTGTGTGAATGAACAAAAATACCTTCACGTAGCATATACTTTAAACACAAATAGTAACCACAATAAGAAGTATTTTCTGATCTAATGTTATAGTTGCGGAGGAGCATAACAAAATGTGAAAGCGACCACCGGCGACAATTTCAATAACACCACTGATATCAGTAAGCACACTGAATAATGTGAACATCCCCGCAAGCATGCCACGTCGATAGTGGTCCTGTAACCACGAAAACGACTGCGGCTGATTAGATGATGAGCATGATGATGGTTTGATGATGATGTCAAAAAGGCAGTAAAAGCTGAAACATCAGGCAGCGAATGATGTCAAAAGTCAAAGAAAAATGACTCTACACTCAGTCGTGAAGCATATCAGGTCATCAACAGCAGATGAAAAAGAATCTTTTATTATTACCAAGCGAGACAGGGAGGGAGAGAGACGGAACATGGAGAAGGGGCGCAGTAGATGGAATGTTTTTATCAGAGAGGTAATAATAACCGCAGTAAACAAACAAATAATGTAAATACCTAGATAAACAGGTACAATGGTATTGAGAGAGGGAGCGATGAAGACCACTTTTCCTTCAAGGTAGTTCAAAGAAAAAAACCTGTCCAGGAGATGGGAATAAGAAGGGATCTTTTTTTCTTCGTTAGCTCCTTCTGAGAAGGTATACGTAAGGTGAGTGGAAGAAGGGAGTTGTAATAATGAGCAGGTGTATTTTGGGGAAGACGGGAAGAGATTGAGGAGTTGCCTGAAACAGTCAAAACATACTCGAGAAGGGAGAGAGACATGAAAGGGAGAATTGATTATGATGCGGAGCTTTGTGTGAGGTCCCACAACATTTCTCTTTTTATGAAAGATGCACATGTTCTATCCCTCGCTGTCTTGAAGAATTATACAGGTGGAGGGGAATTATTCGTACATTCGTAAGAATGTTTCTGTACTACTTGCATTTCTAGGTGTTATACAGGCTTATTAGTACACGCATCTTTATATTCGTCAGAAGTATAAATCTATTTAAATAAGCCGTTGACTGGACATTGGGATCTTTCTTTAGTAAACTGGACAAAAGTTTAAAAGGGAGAGAGAGAGCGCAACAAGTGTATTATTTGTGTAAACAGTTTGAAGACATAAGAATGCCAAGGGAAGCACCAGTCGACAGACTAACTAGCTACTGCTTTGGAAAATTGAGGAAGGAGAAAAGAGAGATGATTATGCATGTATTTTCAGAATGAAGCCAGAGAACCAGTTATTTACAATGTCAAAATAGAAGGTGAAGTGCAGTGCAATGCAATGAAAGATATGGCACAAGTATAGTAGGTATAGGTGTATGGGATAGTTGTAATATATTTTTAGAATCGGAAAGTAGATGTAGGATAAATATGGCAACTATCAAATCTCCCTACCTGGAAGTAGATCGAGGGTTGATTTACGTGTTTATGCAAATGTGCCTATAGTACGAAATGATTTTATAAATAATGTGGGTGGCTGACTATGCAAAGCCAGTAGAGAGAGAAGGATAAATTGAAATCCATAACTTTAAAACTGTTTGGGTTGCCTTGCCACTAGGGGTCGCATGGCGAGTCCAGTGATATTGAGTAGTTTCGAATTTTGCTGTACAACGCTTACCGATAAGCTCAATAA
>JAHZNB010001401.1:0-16374 GCA_027744295.1 Callyntrura guangdongensis
TCTCGGTACATACCTTCACTCGATCTGCAGTTTCGGTAACGTCTGCTCAAATGCTGTCAGCATATAAAGACACTACTTACCACTTGTGACGAAATAAGATAAATAATATACTTATATTCACTAATACCCTATTAATGATAACTTTCTTTCATGCTGTTATGCTTTCACATCTTCAGATTATCTTGGTTGCTTTCCCGGGTATGCTGATCTCAACGTTTTTCACGAGTGGGCTTTGTATATACTTTTTTGAATCGTATAATTGGACCTTGCCCCAAGCAGGACTGTTTGGAAGTGTCATTTCAGCAACGGATCCAGTTTAGTAGTGACCATAATTTACTTTTTATCAATTTTTACCAACCACTACGGGACTTTTCGTAAATTCTAAAAGACAAACTTGCACAATTTTAAATCATCCACGCATTTTTATTTTTAGGTGGCTGTAGTAGCTATTTTAAGAGACTTAGGAGCGGCGGAGTCTCTCAGTGTTCTTATCGAAGGTTGTCAAAAGTCTTATGATCGTAAAACAGTGTCTTTTATGAACTCAACAATCTGTCAACATTGAATACTTAAATAACAAATTATCTATATCTATCTTTAAGGTGAATCTTTGTTGAACGATGGAGTGGCGGTTCTTCTCTATGAAATATTTGTAGAGATTGTTGAAGAACCAGAAATGCTGGCGCATGCTGTTCCTCTAACTTTACACATTTTTAAAAAGTTTTGCCAAATAGCAATCGGAGGTACTGTTTTCGGATTTATTGCTGGGAAAATTACAATTTTGAGCTTAAACCGGGTCTACAATGATCCAACGGTAGAAAGAAACTGTTCTAGAATTCAGTACGTAAATGTGTTAATACTAATAAATAGATAAACATGCCACTTATTTTTATCTTGAAGGGAGAAATTGCTATTACAATATCATCCGCGTATTTAACATACTTCATTGGAGAAGAATTACTCGGGGTTAGTGGGATTATGAGCTGTGGTCGCTCTAGGGCTCACTTTGGGCAGCGAAAAAACTTGCATTTCGCCTGAATCCGAAAAACCGGTAAAACATTAATAGAGTTTTGTTAAACTATTTTAGTATAGGAAATGAAGTGAAATTGGACTATTAAATATGTAATTTTTAAAAAAATGTGATTCTTAGGTTCATCATTTTTGGGAAATGTTGGGGTATCTTGCGAACACAGCGTTGTTTGTCATGGTTGGCATATTAATTAGTGAAGTGGCTCTTGTTGGGGTGACTCGGACTGACGTGTGGTATCTTATTGGACTCTACTTTCAAATTTCTTTAATAAGGTTGGAAATAATGTTTGTTATGCAATAATTATTAACATGTACAATATTTTAAGGTTGGTGTCATTTGCAGGTTACTAATGTTCATACTTCTTAGTCCTTTACTCTCCCGATGTGGGTATGGAATGGAATGGAAGGACATGTAAGGAGGTTTCTTCCTTTAGAAACCCGTAAATTAATGTTTCACAGTGTTACAATGTGATTATGTAAACTTTCAATTTCAACAGATTAGTTTCGGCATGGGGTGGATTACGTGGAGCTGTGGGCCTTTGTTTGGCCTTAGAAATTAACGAAAACCCCAACTTATGTGACAAGGATAAATTAGGCCCAAAGGTAACTTTTTGAAGCCAGTGCAAGTCTTTTTTATAACAACGGTTTTTGACTGTTATAACTTTGTGTAACTTTTGGTAAAGATTCTTTTTCATACTGCCGGAATCGTTTTACTGACGTTAGTTATTAACGCGACAACTACAAAAAAGCTGATGGACGCACTAAATATGACGCAAATCTCTCTGGGAAGAGCCAGTGACATGGAAAATGCTTATTATTTGCTTATGAAAACAAGGAAAAGAGCATTGTCAGCATTTAAATGCGATCGATTCTTGGTTGGCAGTGTCTGGGAAGTGGTAGATTCCTCAACGAAAATCATCAATCCATACCGTGATGTATGCAATTACAAAAATATATTGTCTTGTGTTGATTGAATTGTCCCAATTTTGAATTTTATATTGGTAAATCATTTAGGAAATTGCTAAGAGCTTGGAGGAGGCTTCCAAATTATTTGGAAAATATATTTCAGATAACATTGGTATAACAATTCCAGCAAGTGGTCGTCATAATAAGGTCATGCAAGATCCAAGAATTCACATATTGTCTAATCAAGAAGTGAACGAAGAAGCCAGACGTAGAATTGTTCATATGCTGAAGGTGAGTAAACTGCATTCAATTTTTTTCAGTTTTCTAACATGTATTTTCCATACTAACGATTAGTTTCAAATACTTTCTGAAATCTGCTGATGGGAAAATGCAACTTTAATGTTAATAATGCTTGGTCTCAATGGATGCTGTTATTGATTATTGAGGACGGTTTGTCTGATTTTTGTTGAATTAAAACAGTCTGCTTGTTGGAAACAATACCAGCAAGGGCTTATTAATGCGGACGCAGTGACAGCATTGGTGAACCATTGTGAAAAAGTTGAAGATACTCCACTCATGCTTGTCAGCATAAATGAGCTTTCCAGATTTTGGGAGCCTGGCTGGATTCTCACAAAAATTAGTGAAATTGGTGTCGATTCAAAACTGGCATTGATGCAGTCAATTTTTCAAAAAATATCGCAATACTTTATTATTGAACGAATACATTTTGCGTATGAAATCTCAAGAGGATTTGTCTCGTCAATTGATACTGTAATTAAACTTATCCCGCTTCTTCCCGACACTCCAGAAACGCTACACAGGTTTAAAAAGATTTTGGAGAAGGAAAGAATGCTAACATTTCAAGAGTTAGGACCTCTGCAAAAATTGCAACCTGGAGTGGTCCAATCGGTGAAAACGAGGATTACTTCCAGAACGGTTATCAATCACATGCGGGAAACTGTCAATGATATAAAGCATGAAGGTGGATTGACAACAATAACGAAAGTTGAGCTGTCGATAGCTAGAAAACCGTTTTTATATATATTTTTTATCATTGTCTCCTTCCCAAGGTCTCATTGATCACGCAGAAGCTGTTGTTTTGCAATTAGAGTTGGAGAAGCAATTGAAAGAAATGAATGCAAAAATCCCTCTTAGTCTTGACGTGACGCCTCCAGTTTCTTTTATTCACCAGCTAAGTTGGATTGAGAATTGTGAAGGACGTCTCAAACAGTATTTGATGGTTAGTGAACTTTATTTCGTCGTCCGCACACATTTATGCTCACTCACGGTAAGCCCACAATCAAATTTAACTTGTCTCTGTGTAGGACAATGCATCATTTATGATATTCAATTATGGAGACACAATTTATGCAAACCGAGAACTACCAAAGGGAATCCATGTCATCATGAGTGGCTTGGTGAAAGTTGAATATTGTCCGCTTTCCGAAAATATCGAGGTACGTGCAAACAACCTCTCTGCAAACCTGCTCTCTGTTTTTCAGTGGTTTATGTATACCATTGCAATCTATTCTCATCATCGTCATATATTCTACGTATGTTTCATTATTAACAGCGTTTTGAACAATATGGCGCCTTTCCGTGCTCCGAAGTTCTGTCTGATTTGACATTCAGAACAAAAGCTTCCGATGTGCTTACACAAGGAGAACTAATTGGAGAAATAGGCTTTCTCAAGAACCAGAGAAGAGCGGCTGTTGCAAGTTGTGGGTCCTATGTAACCACTTATCATTTTTCTAACGAAGTTCTCACAAATGCGCTCAATTTGTTTCGTAATGAATCAACGGAAGGTTTGGAAGCGAAAATATGGAGAACATGGGGACTCAGAGTTGCAACTGCCCTTTTGCAGCGAGTTCCGCCATACTTTGTACTTTACCACAAAACTATATTTCCAAATGAAATGACACAAATATTATGTTATAACGTACATTTTAGTAGAATAATATTGAGAAAAACTGTTTTGTGAGTAGGACTGGTCTCTGGAAAAGATAAAAATTCACCTGGAATCATCAGTAGTGCCTGTGATGGACCATTTTGAAACATTTGCAATTCCGGACTGTGTGGCTGACATTGTAGTTATTGAAGGTTGGGTACAGAATTATCATACCAAAGAGGTTTACAATGCCCCTTGTTTACTACCACGTCATTGCACACAAATTTCGTCGGTGAGTAGCAGTATTTTTTTTTGCAATACCGCTTGTTTGTTCAAGTTTCCAATAACGCTATTTTTACCATTTTCAGAAAAGCAACCCTGTAACAGTCAACCGAATTCTCATGGTGGCCCATGAAGACGTCAACAGAGAAACACTGTTAGAAGGAGAGCCATTTAAAAATAATCATAAAAAAACAGAAATGTCATCTTTGGGGAGTATAGATAAGTTTCTACAAGTTACTCGCAGGGAGTCCAAGGTATTCAGTACTACATAAAAAATACTAAAAACATGAGTTTTCATGCGCTCACTTGAGCAATTTTCATTGTTGCTGAAATAGTCCTTGATTTGTGTTTCGCCACAGGATTTGTCATCAGCAAGAAAAGATGCTCGTCAAAGAAGACGGTCGATTGCTCTTAGTCAAGTAATTGTCCGATATTGAATCAATCAATTAATATATATTTATATTCTCTACGTTAGCTACTTCAACAAATTGTACTTGTTCCACATTGAATTATACAACCTTTTCTGTTGTATTGTAATTATAGATAAAACCAAATCCTGCTACAAGTTTTAATGAAGATTCTCCAAGTAAAAGACGATTACAACGGAAACCTTCTTTTTCGCTGTTAAGGGTTATGCCCAACGTAGTGATGGCAAGCAAAGGCATGAGACCTACATCAAAATCAGTAGACGTCGAAGGAAGGGGAAATGAAAAGACAGAGAAAACTTGATTTTTCTGAAAATAAATAAATTGTGCAATCATATCGGTAGAAATTTAATAAATAAATGGATTTCGATGAACATGATCATGACGCGTAGGATGATAAAAGGCTTAATTAAAATGACAAATCGTCATTTTCCAATCTCGATTATGCTAAACTCAACTGTTTTGATAACCACACAACTCATCGTGCTGACTGGTGACATATCTTGTCATTTTCGCTTCGCTTTTGGAATCATAGGTGCAGGCAGATGTTAGATTGATTAGAAATTAAATCAGCCCGACTGCCCGACTTATACATATTCACCTATATAATACTTTCATGAGTCCATGTACAAAATTAAGCATGAGTACTTTATCAAGAAGAGTAAGAGCTTAAATAACATGTGAGACAAGTGGCATGGCTTAAACAAACCCAAGAACTGTTGCCCGAAAACACTAATTGCTAATCGAATTCCGCGTATTTCATGTATTAATTACCCACTTAACAAACTCCATTCAAATGTTACATTAAAACTGGCTGGTTGTGCAAAGTAAGGGATGGCGAATAAACAATAAAGCATGTCATCAAAGAACTTTGCTCAGTAATAGTATAAATTTAGGTAAATTTTTCGGACATGAGCTCCTAATAACCTGATCAATTAAAAAATCCAAGTACAAAACAGCACAAAAGTCGATTCGGCGAAAAACTGCGCGTTCGAAATGTCTGTTGGTTGGGCGGAGTACGTTGTATTCACACTGGTGTTGGCCATTTCTATTGGTATAGGCGTGTTTTACGGGTGCTTCGGAACTAAGCAGAAAAGTAGTAAGGAATACCTCTTAGCTAACAGACAAATGCCAGCATTTCCTGTGGCATTGTCGCAAATATGCAGGTAACGCTTCCGACTTGACGAAACTATTCATATAATGAAATTCGATTATTTGTCACAGATTCATCGAATTAAATAAATTAAATTACAAAATATTTTTTCCTTCCACTAGCGCTGTTTCCGCTATAACACTTTTGGCAAATCCAGTGGAAGTATATCTGTATGGATTGCAGTACATTATGGTTATCCTTTCACTTATTCCGTTCACGATAAGCCTAGCTTACCTATATATACCTGTGTATTTTAACCTCAATGTAAACTCTGCATATGAAGTAAGTTCATGTCATTTTCTATTTTTTTTCAATTCATCATGTATCATGTGCAGTGTGGAGTGTTGGTGGCTTAATTCATTAATTATCTTCATAGACGAACATATTGCATAGTTGATAGTGTACACTTTCGTCAACGATTAAGGCATTTTAAAATGAAGTTTGTTGTTTTGTTTGGCAGTATATAGAAATGCGTTTTAATGCTACAGTTCGTCTATGTGTTTCCCTACTTGCTGTTTTCCATGTGGTAAGAAAGTGTTCTCTATACGAACTTCATAAACTTACTGAATGTGTGAATTTTCCGTTTTAATTTTCGATTTGTAATTTGTTTAGATTGTCTCTATGAGTATTGCAATATTTGCTCCAGCATTGGCAATCAAGCAAGGTTATAACGTTTCTATTTAAAATATACACTCGACTTTTCTCTTTGAATCATTAACAAAGTCTTTGTGGAAGGGGTCACAGTTCCAACTTCTGCACAAAGTTTAAATAGTTGAGGTGTCTTACCTCGTTTGTGCATCGTGTTTTTTTATTTTTTCAGTTACCGGAATCTCAACGGAGGTGTCGACGGCAATTATATATTTTGTGTGTATATTTTACTCGGCAATAGTAAGTTTGCAGTGCATAACTGCTTTGACATTGTAAACACCTTTTACTAATTTTACTCCTTTCGCTATAATGTCACACTGGTGTCAATTTAGGGCGGATTGAAAGCTGTGATGTGGACAGACGTGTTTCAGAGTTTCATCATGCTAGCAACGTTATTAGCTGTAGCCGGTAAAGGATTGACAGATCTTGGGGGATTTGGGGTAATGTGGGAAAGGGCATCTGACACCGGTCGTTTGGGAGTGTTAAAGTAAGTTTAGAGAAAATATTTTAAAAATGTGGATGTGCGTTAAGAGAAATTTATGTATATGCTCATTGTTGTTATCGATCATAAAAGATGGCTTAAAACCTACAAATTTCTGCTGATACCATGATCTAGTTACTTTTAGTTTTGGAGATATTTAGGGCGAATTTATTTATTGATGTTCATGACAGAACCCTTCGCTAATACAGAAGGCAATTATTTCTGTCACTACTCAAACTATTAAACTCATCTTACAAAATTCCCCGTTTTTACATGTTACGTGGTGCAAAGTTTCGACCCGGACCCACGTACTAGACACACTATGTGGACTTGTCTAATCGCTGGCTATTTCTTCTGGCTCCCTTCTTACGCTTCTACGCAGGTTCAAGTACAGAGGTTTCTTTCGATGCCTGATATGAAAACCGTAAAAAAGTGCGTAGTCATTAAGTACAAATACAACATTCAGTACAAAGTTGCATTTCAATGTGCAAACGGGAAGTATTTATTGTGAAATCGTTTTTTTACAGATGTCTTGTCATTAACATTAGTGGACTAGCAATAATTATTACATTGTGCATGGTCACAGGTCTAATCCTCATCGCGAAATACCACAACTGTGACCCTTTGTCAACAAAAGTAATTTAAATATTGACTACAAATTACGTCTATATACATTGTTTGTAAATGAGTAAATTGTCGATGATGGCAATGGAATACCAAGTTACGTACTACATAACTGGAGTATACACTTGTACGAATGTTTTTTTATACTAGGCTATAGAAAAATCAGACCAACTTTTACCCTATTTTGTAATGGAGACGGTTGATGGAATTCCAGGTCTTCTTGGGCTATTTATATCGGGTTTAACCTGCGCTAGCATGAGGTAAATGCTGAAACTGTAATGGTAGCGATTTAAAATCAGCATAAATCAAAAATTTACTTTAAAAATACGTGTACTTGAGTGAAATTTTTTTGAAAAATTTCAGTTCCCTGTCTAGTGGATTGACAGCTTTAGCATCGATAACTACTTACGACTATGTCAACAAACTGTTTCCAAATTTATCGGATTTTAAACTAGCAACCATTTCCAAAATTAGCACACTTTTATTGGGACTGGTTTCGTACGGATTTGTCTTTGTAATTCAAAATATGGGAAGCATTTTACCAGTAAGTTTAACAATGATATTATATGGTTGAGTGAGATGTACCCGTACCACCTTTTACTATGTTTAATGTTATGTACGGTACTAGTATACATCATTGTACAAGATACAATCAAAAGTTTTGATTCAAAACCCCTAGAGGAATGATTGAGTACAGTTTTCTGATATTTTCAATTCTTGAAACCGTTCGATAGTACCATTGCAAACATAAACATATTATGCTGCTGTGCTAGAGACCGTAATTTGTGCATAAAATCACAGTTCGAGTTCTTAACAGTGACCGAGAATTGAGCTAACATTTAATATATTAGCCCAAAACGTTGTCCATAGTCCACATTATAACAGCAAAAATTGAGATTGAAGCGTGTTTGAAAACTGCACTCAATTTAGCATAAGGCTTATACATAATCAATGGGCATAAAAATTGACATTTTTTTCTATTCTAACTAGGCGACATCTTCTTTTCTTGGAATAATGCTCGGCCCTACATTAGGCATATTCACACTTGCAATGATGTTTCCATGGTCTAATGCTAAAGTACGTATCTTTTGCATAAAATAGGCATATTATGCTGAATAGCAGTTCATTTCCTAATAAACTGCACTTTTAAACTTAGGGTTCCCTCTCTGGAATGATAATGGCTTTTACAATAATGATATCGTACGTCATTCTCAACAATGTAAATTCGTCATTCCTACCAGATCAAAAGTTACCTCTTTCTACTGAAGGATGTGGACCCGAAGATTCTCTTATCCATAGCAGTGCGAGGACAATTTTGATTGAAAAAGTAACATTTGTAAACAAAGCTCATTTAAATTGGAAAAACAAGGACGACACCTTTTTCATTCAATTTCTGTCCATATCTTATATGTGGTACACAGCTGCAGGCTGTATCTTATCCATTTTAATGGGATTAATATGCAGTTTGATAGTTATTCTCATTGAGGGGAAACCAAAGCAAAATGTTTCTTCAAAATGCTTGAGTCCACCAATACTACAACATTTATAAAAAATGTTTTGCAGGACATATACAAAATTGGGTAGATTTTACAGATGATGAAAACGAAAACGAATGGAACAAGAAAAATGACATTGAATAAGCAAAATAAATTAACAGTATTACTTTGTTACAGTATCGTACTTTGCAACAGCGCAAGTCGGAAGACAAACATAAATAACTACACGGGTATCGGTTGAAGATGTGATCGCAATGTGTTCGATATAGACATGGCCATGACATGTCATTTTTACATTTACTAAGTACTAAAGCAATAATATATAAATATTAAATATTGACAACAATGTTTCTTCAAAAATAAAGTATTTCAAAACTTTTGCTGCAGCCGGTGAAAGTAACGTAAAGCTATGCTCGTCGTGAATTACGTGATCAGACCAAGTTTCCAACAAAATATTTGTCGACTGGCTTTTTCTATGCTAAAACAAATTAAACGCAAATTGCATTGCCTGAGCTGCACCAAAATCGCTTTACTTGCAAATGCTTACTTAAATCAAATCTTTTGGCTCAATCATCCACTCTGATCCAAACACGTGGTCTTGAAAATGTTTTCATTGCTTCCTCAAGGCGAGTGAGCTGCTGCTCCAGCTGGATTTTATGCTCTCGAACTCGAATAGTGTCAATACGAATAGGAATGCGATTAAGTTCATTGATAAGGGTATCATAATCTACAACGATTAAATAATTTTCATGATTTCACAATTACTGCCTTGCAATACTTCTTATAACGGAACAACAAATGCAATTAAATTGGCATGAATTGAACTTACTTCTTTTAAAAGTTTTTAAATGCTCCATTCTCTCACTATCTGACAATAAAACATATCCTTGTGGCACATTAGCATTAATTTCTGATTCTTTTCTTTCCTTCTCTTGAACTTTCCACTCTTCCTGTCTTTGCTTCAAATATCTAGACGCATAAAAATATCGTAAGATTATAAAAACTGGTCATAGAATTCGGTTAAACAAATTACAGCTGCAAATATTTAAGAACTTACTTCGGCACAGTACCAAGAGTATGAGGGAAATCACCTGCACCTCCTACACCATTTACATGAGGCTGTTTACCACTGGTTAAACTAGTACATGAGACGCTAGTCTTAATTCTTCCTACATCAGAATTTGGTTTACCTCTACCCCTCGCAAAATTCAAAACATTACTTTCACTGTTGCTTGTGGTACCAGTCTTCAGCCAGTGTACACTATCATTTCTCTTTCCGAAATTATCGTGAGATGGCATTGTATGAACTGATCTACTTTTTGGATTTGGCCCTAGTTGTGATTTAGACAGGAGCTCTCCACATTCATCAACTACTGACTCACTACTATCACCAGGATTATCAATTTGTTTTTCAAGCTCGAAACATTTAATTGGGTCATCTAATATCCTAGTTTCTTCAGTATTACACCCTCTAGAGGTTCTACATGATGAAACAGATCTTGCACTCTCAGGAGGACAATCATCAATCACGAAATTCTCTTCTGCACAAATACCATCACATGGTAAGTACTCAACTCGATGACAATATTTTGCGGGTAAAACAGAATTATGGAGACCATTACTGTGATTAGCACCAGCATGAAAGCCATTTACATCATCTTTGAAATGCCAATTGTATACAGACTCTTGATTTTGATGAAATGACTCTTGCGAGCCTCTTCGCCTTCGGATTGGTGCGGATGCGTGCGAAGGTACTGTAACAGTATTTTTCGAACCAGTATTTGTGTGATTTGTGTTATTTGGCCGTAAATCCGTTGAGCTCTTGGACAATCTCCGACTGACTAAAGTAACAAAAAACATGACACTATTTCTATTACGGATGATTCAAAAGGCACAACATATACAAGAACAAAAGTCAAAATTCGGTTAACGAAATTTTACTTACCGGGTGATGTATATTGAGTCTGAGTGGGTCTCGCATTGGATGGCGTAGACACCGCTTTTGAACCTGCATCTGGGCCCTTTTTAGTCTGTTTAAGTAGATTTAAAGTAATCATTAAAATTTATTTAGATTTATATAGAGCAGAGCTAAGCTAAATCAGTTTATTTATATTGTTTAGAATTTTAAAATTATAAACGATTATACATACAATAATCTTAATAATGGGTATCAAAAACTTGCCTTCAGAAACTCGCCAACTCGGGATGAAATGTGTGCGTATTTTTCATTTTTGGTCACTCCAGGGATAAACGCGGCTTTTAAAGGTTCGCTCCGCTTTTTTTGGGACTGGTTGGCAATTTGACGAATTCTTCTGTAGTTTTCTGACATGTAGTCTTTTTCAGGGACAGGAACTAAATAAAAATTGATAGAGTTATACTTTAATAGATTGTTTTATTAATCGTGAGAACTTGCTGCAAGCAAATAACTAGAGTGCACAGTGCGGAAAGATACAAGATATAGTATGGTGTGGCTATGCATGTCATTCATTTGGACTTGTATATAAGTAAACAAGTAACGTCCACTTTATATTGTACATATATCTAGTCAATACCTCCAGTTCAAAAAAATTGATCAAACATTGCATAAAATTATTACATTATTTTCCAAACCCAACCTCCTCAAAAAAACTTATTACTTAAATACGGAAACTTAAATGGAATCATGCCATGATATTCGTATTTGGTTTGGTTTGGTTCTTCTACTAGTTGTATATTTAAATATATAAGCCAAAAAGATGCACTGGTTTTGTTAGTACTTTTATAAAAAAAAACGCAAAATTTTATATAATACACGACGCGTGTGACACGCCGTGAAATTTACCTTTCCAATAAAATGGAGGTGGTGCTGATCCACCAGGTCGGGAATGCATTGCTCAACGATCAGATCAGATATCCAACAATTTGCTGAAAAAAGCAACAAATTAATGACAACAGGGGTAACTGGACACCAAACTTTCCTTCACACACAACATACACTCACACTGACGATAAAACGAAGAATGGAAAATGTAAGGGATATCAAAATTTCTTTTTCAAATAGTTCATTCGATGGTCAAGCACAGGATGTTGGACGTTTAGATAAAACAAGAATTCAAAGCTCGAACACCTGCTCGAAAACCGAAATACACATGGTTAATGTTTACACACAGTTTACACTCCACATAACAATAACTATGTATGCGTATGCCTTATAATGGAATGACTTGTGGCTTTGACCGGAAACGGAAACATATGAAATATAAATAATAAAATTAAAATATTTTTTTCATAAATGTACAAAATATTCAAGTAAGCTTTTAGGTGTACAAACAATCGATATAATACAAGTTGTCACTGGAGCTGTTTTGTCTGATATACATTCAAAATATCGATAGAATTACGGGGGATTGTGATACTCTGTCATTGCATTCATGGTATATGGCAATGAAATAAATACATATGCGAATTTTTTAAGAACTTGTTGTCTCGTCATTGTTGTGAATAATGGCTCGTTATCTTGTATTTACATATCCATCGGCCACCGACCGACCGACATTAGCATGGAGAAACTGAAAAGTATGATGTTCAATCTCTATCGTCAATCACCTATACTGAATAATTGAAATACTTCAATATTATGATGTGACATGTGACATGGTTGGTTATAATATTTCTGTTCAATAATCATAATTCATATATAATTTATTATGCCATGTATTATGTAATAATGTAAATATTTTAAGCCGAAGTGGAATGCTTGTGGAATGTAAGTAAACGCAAATAAATTTTCAATAAAAGTTGTAACATTATAAAATAAATTTTCATTATGGTACGTTTTTGTTTAGAATCAGGATGACCGCCGAATTAGTTAAATAGAAATGGAATGTAAGTAAATGCAAATAAATTTTCAATAAAAGTTGTAACATTATAAAATAAATTTTCATTATGGTACGTTTTTGTTTAGAATCAGGATGACCGCCGAATTAGTTAAATAGAATTCAGTTGAATCTAGTTAAAATTTTGAAAAATATTCAACCGTACCAAAGCAATAATATATAGTTTTCTCATCAAACGAAATCAGATTTGAAACAAATATTTACCGTAACGGGTTTATTAATATTTACACAAAGCAATAAACAACATCATGTATCATATACAATTAAATTAAATGGGCGATGTGCCATGTGCTTTCATTCACGCTGTCGACTGTCGATCAAAGAAAAATCGCAATTAGGCAAACATGATACACTACAACTACAACTTACAAGCAGTTGAACAACTTAATATACAAAGAACGTAAAATACGGTACGTAGATGATACAGTTTTGGGAATATTCCTTACAGCTTAATGATGACAAAATGGAGTTTAGGATTAGCTATTGGCAATCAGAAAAACAGATTTAATACGTTTAACATTGAAACTGTCAAACAAACTGTATTGAACAAATAATCTAGTCTCATAAGTTTTTTAGCATGATTAATTATTACAAATGGGTTTGACACTTTAAATTGTGTTTACAAATTAGGCAAGTCATTTGACAAGTTAACAAATTAATTTAGGTTCAATAAAAACAGATTTTTGAGCAAGATATTGTGAATATAGGTCAATTATTAGTTTATAATCTTCCCAGAATCTGTTAGTCTAATTAATAGCTAACTCCAAAAACGTTTGGTTTTTAATTCTTCTCTCAGCTGGGCGATTGGTGAACTTATTAAAATACACCTCGTCCGGACCATAATTACTGTTGCAAGATATTGAAGTTTTAATTTTTTGTTAGAAGCAGTTGGTGGTTTTAGGATATAACCGTTTCAATTTCCACCACTTTCTGGCGTAGAAAAGAAGATATAAATAGTTTACAAACAGTGTATGTATCTTTTTATGGTATGGTATATAGTATGGTATTTAATATATGTATGCATTATTTAATAGTTAAGCGTTTGTTCAGAAACACGCTGTTTGGTGTGGCTGAAGTTACATATTATAGTACAAGGTATGTCATATACATATTATTTCATGCATGTAACATCTAATTGTTTTCAGAGCCTTTGGCCTGCCTTTTTTGAAAATTTGAACGCATGATTTAAAGTATTCCATTTTAGTTTCTAATTTAATATTTCAAATATTATGTTTGCTATCTATCTACATTAGGTAAATGCATCTTACCGGCAAACCCATGCTCCAAATCCCAAAGGTAAACTGATGATACGCCCCCTTCAAAGTACATTTCACGATACTGTTCAAACGCTCCGTTTGCGTCCACCTCCAATTTTCTCAATCTCTCAGATGGCGTTGCACCATCCTCCAACGGGGGATCATATGTATTTGACCACGGAGATCTATTGTACCCAGAAAATTATCCGTTGCAACCAAGTTCAGTACTAAATCTTATCCATTTGAGCGTTTGATACACCCATATTGTAAAACAATTTCATTTCTCTCACACATCATCAACAAAACAACGAAAACATTGCGAAAGAATTTTTATACCTGTAGGAGTCGCCATCTCTGTTGTAATCACACAGCAAATAATCTTTACCAACTGTTTTGTCTCGTGCAATTTTCAAAGGCTGGTCAACAGATGATAAGAGGTCCTCACAAAGACCAGGCACCAAATCAATCAGGTCACTCAGATTCTTCTCAATCTGCTGAGGCGGCAGTCGCCTCATTAAGTCTAATGCACAGTCTAGTTGTTGCTCCGTCTTGCGTAAAAGAAGAAAGAAAAGTTACACATCAACACCAAAAACTATGACTAACGACATACCTAAATAAATAGACACTAAACAATGAATATATACACTTGCACTATTCCAAGATGTAACATTTCACGTATTATACGCATGAAGCATGGTGTCTTACCATTTTTTGTAATTAGCGACTCTTCCACAGGTGACAGGTCCCGTTTGGAAGCTTCAGGTGCTGTTGTAAATAAGCTATGCCCCTCCAGTTACACCTATTATTTTGGAAGTTTATAAAAGTTATCCTGAACTTTTACCACCTATTATCACCCACTTAATACTATGTACAGAATGCCTCCTTGTAACAAATAAATTCAATTTCATCACACCTCTTTTAAAAGGTCTTTATTGTTGGTCGTACTCGTACTCAGTACTCACTATACACCAAAATGTACTATTCAGCCGTTTCGGTCCTTTTCTTAAATCTTGATAAGCCAATGTTACGTGATGTTATTAAAACGGGCAATTACGTTGAGAAACGGAAGTCATTAAAAACGATATCTGACTTATATCACAGCATTTTAAGTATCAGTGGTTAACGAGTTAATATTTATTTTACAAAAGAAGTGCTGATGAGGAGTAAAACGAACAAACCCCTCGTTTTCGTGTTACTCTAGACTTGACAGCTCATATAATGCTCTTTTACAATTAATATTATTAAAATTATTATATTATAATACTAATGTTGATGATGATGAGTAATAAGCAGTCGGAAAATCGTGAAGGGAGGGTCATTCATTGCATTGCTTAGACGTAGACGTCAACCTTTTTTAAGACTAAAGAGACAGGACAGTCAAGTGTATCATCTGCCAAAACAGTTGAATGTTTTGTTTTAATAAGAAGAATAACTTCCGCAAACTCAATTTATCCCGGTCGCTGTAATAATTTTACTCCATAGAAGCATTAGATGGCGCTTGAACTATGTCAGATGAAGTTGTGGTAGAAGAAGCTGCTGTGAAATCCCATGTGAAATGCCCCACACCATTCTGTTCCTCATCATGTTGCGCTCTTCACAATTTTGTCCAAATATCCATATCCCGATTATCCCTTCTTCTTCATCATCTCCTCTCCATTCAATCATCATCGAAAGTAAGAGAAAAGTGCACTGTTGGGGTGTCAGAAAACAATTGACAATTTAACGTATAATAAAAGCACATAACAAAAATATTACCGTTGACCGTACTGTAGATAGTTATTCAGGAGTATGGAGTATCTGAATACAGTAAAAGTCTTACATCTCCTTTTCTCACTCAAGCTATCTTTTTAGCTAAATGCTTCTACCAATTTCCACGAAACTTTCACCGTTACATTCAAAACGTTTTTAGCTCGTGGCGTGCCAAATTTTAAGTTTATATCTATAACCGTTTTTGAACTTTGTACTTTTGTCTTCATCATTATCATTATAACTGCATTACCAATATACTTTATTACAACATACTAATATTGTCTCCTGTAAGAGTTACTTTACTGTGCTATAATAATTATACACCTATGCTGTTCTGTCTTTTAAATTAACATGAAATGATTGCGGAGTCATTCTTAATAACGTATTATACATGCCACCCTTAGTGTCAGTATCATTTACCACTTCGTTCATACGGTACGGGGACATTTTCCCCTTTACACCGTTAACCGTTGCGCTTTTACACGTCGGTTCCTTAATGGTGATCTAGATTTGCACGCTTGCCTCCTGCGAGAAAACAGGTTTCTACAACAAAAAACATTACATT
>JAHZNB010001402.1:0-20620 GCA_027744295.1 Callyntrura guangdongensis
CATAAATTTTTCAAAATATGAAGTGCATGTTTTTTATGATGTTAAGATGCAAATTATGACAAATATGAGTTTATAAGTATGGCTCAAAGTGCTCCTTTTTATGTGATTCGTTCACATACTGAAGCTCATTTAAATCTTGAACACTATGTGGAATATGACAATTCATGAAATTAACGTCCCTGACGATTACAAATAAGGATATACGCGACTGCAAGCGGCGGCAGTGTATAAGACAAGTCGTTATAATGTAACTATTAGGACTTGATATATATACCAAGTAGGCAAAGATTTACCATACAGTCCCATATTTTTTTGTGTTGCATCCTATATTGCACGATGAGATGAGCCAATTTACTTGTTCATACGCTGAAAATGAAATAAGCGCAAATAATTATTGCAACCTTACTGCTTTGTTATCATTATCAACAACGTACTTTTACGAATGATATCCCTCACTAAACTCAACTACAAAACATCCCAACACAAACTTTATCGTTGTTGCACGTTGCGCTGTACTTCGCGGTTACTTACTAGGTGGTATATACTATGGTACAAAATTAAATATTAAATTAAATGAACGTTACAGCACGCGAAGAAGGAAACTTCAACAGCTTATCAAGCAGACTATTATGGATGTGAAGAAATAAGAATAATTTCGATGAATACGAATACATCAACATGTTTGATATAAACACAATAATTGACTGAAAAGCATTTAACCCATCAAGCACACCTATTTTGTTAGAGAATTTAGAATGTTAAATTAAGTATTATTTTGTAGAAGATCATAATAATTACATAGCTGGAAATAAAGTGTACAGCCTGTTTCACAATCTCAAGCAAACTGGCATTAAACAAAGGTAGGTATACGTACCTATATGCTGTTTTAAGACCGACGTACGGAGCGCAACAAAAGTGGGAAAACAGAGAAATAAATAAAATAGTGATATTTCCTCTATTAAATCTTGACAAATTTAAAAAATTTCATTGTGAAATAGCACTAGGGAAAGTAAAGTACATCTTAAACAAGCGGAAACCGACTCAGTATTTCTTATTATGAGTTAATGATTGAACAGTATTTATATCATGCTTATAGAGATTTATTGCTTAAAATTTCGACATGTATTAAGTAAAGTTCTCAAGCAAAATTGTAAATCACAAACAACGAATTATACCGTTAGCTTAATACACAGAACACCGCAATGTCTACATGTCGTTAAGCCTGTCTACGTCTACCAACAAGGAAAAATCATGGGCCCATGATACTGCAGCAATTAAAACAGTTTTAGGTGAAGAAACCGTAGTAGCTAACAATTTCAGTTCTGTCTGCTGACTCTGACCTTTGCTCTCGGTAATACATTATGCAATCGGGAGGCAGAGGTGTGGTGGAAGGTGATGATTCCATCTCTACTTCTCTAAAAACTGTATGCTGCTTGTACATTAACTGTAATGGATGGACCAAACATATCCATATTTTTATTCATGTAACTGCTATGTAGCGAGTGATACTACTATACTATCCTATATTAATTTTTGACACCCCAAATTATTGTCAAAAAAATTTCTGTCCTCTACACGAGATCCAACCACGTGGCAGTAGCCCCACTAAACAATTTTCTTGTCGTTGTTTAATGTTGTCAGTTAATAGGCGGGATATAAATTTATGTTCAAGGAATATAAATTTATATCCCTCGGAGGGATATAAATTTATATCCCTATTTTATGAAAAATATCAATTTACTTCATTTTATAACTTGTTTATTTAATATCTTTTGTTTGCCACAGCCAATTTTAAATTGCCACGACAGGAAGGTGTAAAATTTTATGAAGAATACGAAAATGCAGTTTTTTGTTACTCGGTAACAAATGTTACTTTTAATTTTAATAAAAGTTATAAGTAAAGGTGTTATCAGGGATATAAATTTATAAACGCCTGTTAACTGGTTGTAGTTGTCATCATGATTTTGTTTTATTTTGTAAAAAATTTGCTTTCTTGGGTACGTTTACCTCAGATATATGTGAGACAATTTTTTAGTGGGTAATGATAACAAGCGAGCGTCTAAAAGCAAGAAAGGGAAAAGAAGAAACTGTAATCTACATGGTATGTATTCGTATCCTATATTCTCATGCAACCTAACCGTGTTGCCTCCATGCCTCCAATCACATTTAAAAGTTTTTCAAGAAAAAACATATCTAAAAAAGTAGTATAAAGTGTAGCATAAAAGTTTCCCGACTACGACCTGGTTGTAGTACACTGTTGACTGTTCTCATACACATTTATGTGTTGTGTATTTATAATTTTATTAATGATTGATTATTATTGGTTAGGGATGAGAGAGCTGGAGGTCCTACTATGCACCTGGGCCAACGGTGGCCCGTGAAACACCAGACATCAGTACCCGACATACCAACACAGGTAAACAAAGGTGTGCACTTGGAAAATGGTAAACGTAGATTCATACTCAAGATTTTTTAATGAACTTGTCGAAATGGTACGTGAGATATATTTACTCCTTTTCTGATTGCTTTGTTGTGGACTTGTTTTCTAATCTAAAATTTGTTTGCACACAGTGAGCTTCATTAGCTTCATTAAATACTTTGTACGTTAGTTAGCATTTTTAATATCTAAGTTAAGCAGAACAAAAATTAATTAAAAGTGAGCTTGTGTAACTGTAACTGTATATAGCATCTTTTTATTCCTACGCAAGCCATGCCATTCATATGTGGTTCCTGGTTCTCTCCAGCATAACAGGTCGTCTTTCTGAATGAGCTCTACTTTTAACTTGAACTCCCCAGCAAACCATTTTACTAAAAATGTAGTTGCATTAATTGTAAATGTATCTCCTCTCATGTAATGAAAGTGTGAATAACTTCATTTCATCAAAGCATGTAATGCAAGTTCACAGTTTTGGGACTACACAATATGTACTTAACAAACATCATGTTGTAGCGTAATTCAAGGTCCTTAAAGATAAAGGAAGTTGTTTCTTGACTTTACTTAAGAGGAGTAACAACATTATAAAATATATAACATGCTTTACTTAAAGAGTATTCTATTCATGCATCAGCATCTCGGAAATCACAAGGAATGCCAAGTCAAGCCAATAATATAACGACGACTCGCTTAACTGCACTTTTGTTTTTTTTTCTGGCTCAATCTTGAATCCATCCAAGAACTGGTATACAATAGTCAAGTAATCTAACACAATTTATCCATGTGTACAACATACTCTCGGCCTGATAAGAAAAAATGTGACACATGAACTGGAAGGATTCATTAACCAACTTTTCCTTATCATTTTTCTCTCTCGAGATGATGTGTTCACTTTGATGTTCATTTACAACAGGGAGTTGATGCTCACAACATAATATCCACGAAGACAGGTGTGTTGTTGCCGATTTTATATGTAAGAAAGCTTCTACTTTGAGTGGTGTGGTTGTGCACCAAATGGCATACCTCGTATAAACTACCGCATTCATTTTTTCTTTAAAGTACATAACTATATACATATATGAGACCTGGCATTATTCTAAAAATATATCCAAACTTTGTTCTAAAAAATTTCGTCATTACCGTTTCGTCAAAAGAAGAGTTTTTATCGGCAAATTCTTCAGGTTTAGTTATGCCGTCAATTCTTAATGTAGCATAAAATTTCTAGCTATGCGCATGCGTATGATAAGTAACTGCTGTCACTCGCGCTTCGTTCTCTCTCCATTCCGTTCACTCCAAATCAAATATTGAGGATTAAAGACAAAATCTCGAAGTTGCTACAACTCGACTTAATCTCCTAATTCCTTGTGCAAATAACGAAAGAAATCACTGGTTAAATTCTGTTTCGTATTGCACATTGACGGTGTTTTGTCCTAACAAAAAAAAATTAAATTTACTTTTATATTACTTTTTATATTTTTCCACAAAACAATCCCATAAAGTGGATTACTTTTCAAATATATCTCAATTTGGAATGCTTTCCAGTCATATGTGCGGACAAACGCAATTTGGAGGTTCATATTTAGTTTTAGTAATGTAGTCATGTCAGAGCTTTTTGACTGATATTGGAAAGGAGTAAATGAAGCATAATAATAATATTTGGGATGTTGGGACTCGAAAACACCCTGCCTTGCCACCTCGTCGGTATACAGTTATATAATATGTCGCTACCAACTAAATTCAGTGGTTCAATTTTGTCGGGGTACTAGTACTAGTACACCTAAAAACCACATAACCGCCTTATTTGTTCTAAGAAATTATATGGACCAGTCGAGGTATCGCTTGTTCGCGTTTCATTAAGTTTACTGTGTAATACTCATTGGTCTGCTGCCTTTCATAAAACCAGAAAAAACTAATTCCCCTCACTGACATCTCCCCCAAAAGATTGAGAAAGAGGACAATAAAATTAAATTGGTTTTGTCAGTCAGTTTGTTGTAAACCTATTGTAAAATCAATTGTGCACTACAGAATATTGCTCAACGATGCATTTATTTAACCTTCCACACTGTACATAATTACAGTGTCGTCAGTGATGGAGGAATACCGAATATTTGAAGAACCAACCAGAAAAGAGAAATGCGATAACAAGCACTGCACATCGCAAATGTATTTTAATGGTTTATAAAAATTTTGAAGAAAAGTTACATGGGTAATTGCTTCATATGTTATGCGAAGTATTAGTTATGTTAGCACTTACCAATAACTTATATTACTGTCATTATTACTCATTATTAATGAGAAATACGTACACATGTGCATCACCTTGAATGCGATTTTAGGAAGGAAAAAGCTTATCAAACTCATTATTACAGTTTACAGTCCACAGCAGAGACTAGAATACACAAGAAATTTTTCTGCTCCTTATTCTCATATAAACCTCGCTTTCACAGTTGCACAGTGAAATTGCACCAACGATTTTTCCTGCTCTAAACTGCAATACTACTGCTACGCTGTATGCTGGCTTAAAAAAATGTAATGAAAAAATGAACAAAACCTACAGAGTTCTCATGCTCATCTTCTCATGTGTACGCTTCGCCTGTGTCGAGTAACTATGTAGACTCGTCGTGAAATCCAATTTGCTCAGACTCAATGTGAAATGAAACACTCCTCCAACTCTAGCCAACCAACTTGTTTGGGGGTAACTTGCAGTTCATTCTTGAAAGGAGAAATGGGGACATAGCATAGCTACATTATAATACGTTTACATATAAACACTTTCAAACTAGTAATATTTCGTTCCATATGCATGTGTGTGCACCTTATGTTTTTGATATGCAGGTTTACGTTAACTATAAAACGCCGAAAATATACATTCATGCTTTATACGTTCGTTCGATAATATTTTAATAGGCAGCAGCAGTCTAGCGACTTCGTTTTATACAGACACGCAAATATTACTAATAGGAAGAACTATTATTGTGTGTATTGCTGATATTGTGAATTTCCTCGTCGGGGAATGGGGATATATAAAAGTAACGTTGCATCAACATTATACATATTTACCAGCCAAGCACATCAACGCTGGACCTAATTTGAGTGGTCGAAAAAATTCCTATCATTTCACTGATTTTTTAAAATTTATTTTATTCATTCCTAATTCCGCTTCCACAACAAAATACTAGGGATCATCAAAATGCACACGACTTCCAAAATTCCAAAATGAACCAATCGGAGAGTTTTGTCATTTCTTATAAAGCAATTATTTATTTATGTATTTAGGTACATACATATAAACACTAAAAGTATAAAATACCAATGATGTTTAGCAATCCCTCGCTACTCGGCAATGCTCGTACACTTATCAGTCACCAAAAGTTTTTTGTGGTACGCAAATCCTTTCCATTTTACCATAAAAAGTTCTGCATGAACAGGAGCTGAGTGGCTCAACGGGAATTTTAACGACAGGAAGATGCACAATGCAAGTTTTTATACCTCCTACTGAACAACCGACACCGACATCCATTCCCATTCACTCCTTCATATTATTTTGCATAAACATTAACAAACTATACGGACAAACAAAAACTTTTTGACAGTCAGAGTTAAAAGTAGATATCATTGTTCATTCATCCATACATTGTGTTGTATCAAATTTCTTTTTAGATAGCAAGTTAATAGCAAACGTTTGTGTATGTTACAAAATGATAGCTTGGTTGGAAAAAATAATATTCTGTCATCTATTCAGTCGCCTGACAGCTTAGGAATATTTTCTTAAGAATATCCTTTTAAGCTTGTTTTGCGTGCTTTTCCACAAATGCTACAGTTATTTGTCAGAAATATGAAAATATTCCATGAGCCACGACTTTACAAGTGTGAATGTTGTTATATAAAAAGCAATACGACCAAAGTTAACGTCATCGCACATACTTTGTACCTTGTACTTCGTCTACCACTCTCTATTCATTCCTTTCTAAAGCCTACTTTACTTACATACCTCATGCCTCCTGCTCTACCAAATATATAACGACTGCACACACTAGTTGGGAGGGAGGATTATGTTGCTTTCATCTACATCCCTCTGACTCTCTATGTTAAGGATGCACATAAAAGGAGAACCACACTTTTCAGACGGGTTTTTCTCTGCAAACTATCAACATCAACAAAAGTGATTTTTACCTTATATACAAGGGCAATAACATATAGTATACTTTATAATAAAACAAAAGCTAGTACATGTGCTTTTTCACTCTCTTCGCTCTTAAAACTGTATATGCGTACTGTTTACAAACCTCACATTTCTCTGCATCTCTGCTTTTCCCGAACTTTGTACTTGGCTGTGCCTTCATGTTAAGCAAAATGTAATATTTTTGTCTTCATGAACGGGAATGCAGCAAAAGTACGCGTATATATACAGTACGGAGGTATAAATAAATTTTTACTGTGAAGGTGTTTATATACAGACCACCTTTTCTACTACAGCAACACCACTAACACCAGCACAGCGCAGCCTTATAGCTTTTTACGTACATTTTCCCAATATCCCAAATGCTTAGAACGATGACGGCGGAGGACGACGACGATGATGCTACATGTAAATATTTACTACTAGGCATGCTTTTCTACTAGCCAGCAATAAGTTTACTATCACACGCAAGCAAAGAGCAAAGAAGAGCCCAACCAAAAAAATTCTCTCTCGTTTTCTGCCAAAAAGTCTTGTGCTCCGCACGTAACCCCTTTAATTTGTAAACTACTCTCGAGTCAGTAACATCCACTCTGCTACGCTGTATACAGTCTCGCACCAGACAGTTTAACAGAAAATTCTGTTTCGAATTGGGCAAAGTTATTATACACGCCAAGTCAGCAGATTGTTGTACCTACCTACACTAATTTTTAACACATTTATCAAAAAAAATTATTAAAAGTACTGTTGTTGCAGTGTTGTTGAACACGGAGTAAATAATAGCATTAAGAACATTATCATTGTTACATTACCGCAACAATTACGCGTGTATGTATGCAAGTTTTTCCATCATTGTAATTTTGTTTTTGTTCTCTATCAACAACAACACAGAGACGTCGTTAGCTTAGCTAACAAGTTCAAAGAATTGAAAAGGTTTTCTGTGTAAAATACGCACAACAGAAAGATTGCACATTTTGTACCACATGCATTAATCGTCTGTGATTACTGTGCAGTATAGACAAAAGAGGAGAGAGAAAAATTGATTTTGAGACAGTTGGTGTTTCTGAAAACAAAAGTGTAATTAAAGTTTACTAAAAAATAAGAAAAAATAGCAGGCGCAAATAAACAAAAAAGTTTTACGGGCTATGAAAATATTGTTACGTAATAGGTATGTAAATGTGCGGTAATCTATCCTTCCTCGAACCCGCCTACATTTTATGCTAACAAAAAATTGCAAAGAATTATCAGTAAACACAAGCAGATAACTAATATTGAATCACTATCATAAAATTGACTTTTTGCCTTGCAATTCTGTGTTGAGTGAAGCAAATTGCTGGTTGTTACGATATACCGTGTAATAATTTACTTGGGAATAGAGGTTTATCATTATCATCATCAAACAAACTTTATTTATTCGTGCTATCTGATTGTGCGAATCCCGTCTGAATTTGTTCCAAGTAGCAAATCCTGTTTTATTTGGCATGTATTTGCAAATAAACATTGGAAAGCTCACATACACAAAGTAGTTCCTGCTTGAATACGTGGTAAAGATAAGAGCTGAAAAGTGTAAACATTTCAATTTTTGCGACGTCTGTCTGTGTTGCAATTTTTTATTACGGACAATTATTCATCTCATCATCATCTGTCCTGTCAAATGTCATTAAATTGGCATTTCCTTGCAGCTAATTTCGTTTGAGTGTGTGAAGAGGAAAAGACGTGTGTTTTACATTTTTTATTAAACTTATTGTTTTGGTTTCAAACATTTCAAACGCCACTGTCTTGCAAGGCAAGAGACTTTCTGTGTCGTAATTGAATTGAGTGTGTACAAACATCTGATCATTTGTTAAAACAAAGTAACCTCGCAGTTTAATTTACGGTTGAATAACAAAATATACACAATCTGCGATGGCCCTTATGCTCGTGACAAGAGGAGGATTTGGAAAAGTAAAACTCAGTAAAGGTAATTAAATTGTAAAAAATAAATTGATAATTTTAATATTTTGACAAGTTGGTGGGATTGATTGACTTTATCATATCATGGGACTGGACTCATGGGAGATGCAAGAATGCATATTATTTTTTTTAATTTCCTTTAACATTCAAATTTCATATAAAATAGTTTTCCTTTCCTATAATTTAATACAATCCACAGCTAAAACGTATATTTGCATACGCGTACGACTAAGATTAGACAGTTATCATTAATACTGTCAGGTTTTCCATATGTTTATTATTATTTATACCGTTTACTGCGATCGTAAAATGGTTCCCCTTCACTTTTTGTACGCTTTGCTATAGCACAGTTATATTTCAGCCATCGGTAGAAGGATAATTAAAATACTAAACCTGTAAAAGCATACTAAAATACACGTGCAGTGTTCGCAAAAAAGTTGAAATGAGAGTCAAGAGTGGGAGTGCTGAAAAGGTAGACCTGTCACGTTTTTGTTGTCAGTTTTTGTTTTTTAGAGATATGTTGGCTGTGCAGTTTTAGTTTTTTTATTGAGTCTTCGTCAGCTTGTAACATTTATTCATTTATAGTGGGAGATAGCTGAACACAAATGTTATACCAGTTTGTACGAAAGTCGAAATTGGCATCGTAAATGAAACCAATTTGATGTTTTAATAAGAAATTACAAAATTTTAGGACAGGTGAAGGAAATTCATAGATGCGTAAAATTTAAAAAATTTTTTTTTACGAATCTTGGGAAATTCTAACGCGGCATTAATTCGACGATTTTCTTACGCATTACTGGTCGAAATAGGATTGAAATAACAATTTCATAATTTTTGCAATTTTTTGTGTTAATGTGCAGGTATTCCAGTAATTGTACAGTCGTTCAAATTGGACTCAGCTCGACATGGACCTACAATTTGTGCTGCATTTTTCAGGTGAGAATAATATCAATATTGAATGATTGCAATTTTTGTGTTAATGTGCAGGTATTCCAGTAATTGTACAGTCGTTCAAATTGGACTCAGCTCGACATGGACCTACAATTTGTGCTGCATTTTTCAGGTGAGAATAATATCAATATTGCATGCATCTATTTTCGAGAATTTTCCTGGCGTACTTACGACTTGCTGTCTTCTGCGTTCTATTTGATAAAAGTAATTCGTTACGAGACAAACACACAGGTGCTAACAGTATTAAAGCTGAAGCATATTGAAGTTTTATTTGATCGCGTAAGGCCACGTGCGTATTTTTTTTGTAAAATGAAAAGAAATATATACCACTAATACTAATAAGTTGCAAACATTCGGTATAGGGAGCTACCAAGTGATGTTTGTCAATCGAATCTTGCATCTCTAAAAACAAATTCTGAAACAAAGTTTTCCTTGTTTGCGTTGTTGTTGATGGCGCAGCTTGCTTGCCAATGTCATTAATCAAATGACTGCAATATACCGATGTTGTATTTAAAATGTAAGAAGTGGCACGTATAGATTGGTATATGCTTCAGTTCCTAACACTGTGGTTTGCTAACCTTGTGGCTATTTTTACACCTATCTGTAGCATTTATCCCCGTATTTGTGGCAGCATTGCATAATCAAATTGCATGAACATTTTAACTTTTAATCATTCTATATGGCCGTCCTGTGCCATTATAGAGGCATAACAAAACTAGTTCCGTTAAAAAATATTTATTTAAACTTAATTCGACCAAACAATCAACATGTAAAATGATTTCCGTTTTAGGACTGGGGGCTCGGGGACAGATACACATGAAACCCCTCCCTTGTGTCAAACTACTTTGGAACTACCTCGAATGGACATAAATGCTTCAGTGGCAACCGCAGACGGTGCACTAGTTGGACCTCATAACCTTCGTAATCCACTGGAGGACACGACCCCAGAATCTCAGAATGAATATGAATCTGAAGCAGCTTCTGGCGAGGAAGGTATGTTTGAGTGTGCCAACATTTTAATTTTGAATGCCTATCCTATCACCTTAGCGAACAGGAAAGTCAAAAAATATTATGTCCGTTGTGCACATAAAACTTTTGTTACGCTAGGATTTGTAGGTTGGTTTGGTAGTTTATTACGCAAAGTTCGAGAAATATTTATATTACATCCATACGTCATTGACTCGACTCAAAAGGGTAATGGAAAATGCCTCATTTTATAAAGATTTTGTTATGGTCGACCATGAAGGATCTTCATCATCACTTTCTTTGAAGGACATACTGGGAACAATTCACTTTGTATTAAGTAGGCTCTGTTGTCGTTGTAGGTCAGAGTATTCATATTATAGGTGAGGTAAGGCTGGATGAAGATGTACACACAAGTGCATAGGCATATGTATGCTAATGTGGTAGCATTTTCAAGTTTCAATCAGACAGAGACATAACATAACTACTGACTACATGACTTGATTGAAAATGACGTACGGCAAAGACCTACTTTAATTATTAGCTCTTGTCCTCATGTCTATTCCCAAAAATAGATTTATGGTTTGGTTTCATACAATACTTACGCATAGCCTTTATGGTGTAGAAAAAGAGAAAATATATGCAGGTGTATATGATATACATATAGTTTATCTATCTGTATCTGTAATCTGTTTGGTTGAAAAAAGAGAAATGCTGTTACTTGAAGGATAACTTGATTTTCTCTCTCTTTAATTCCTAAGTGTGTATTTTACTGGTTTACTAATTTATGAAAAGCAAAACTTGTAATGTATTGTGGCTGGGAGCTGGGGTACAATACCATGATCCCAGAATAAACCAGAAAACTATTCGAGCTGGAAAGATTATTCAGTGAATCTACTTGTAGTATAAGTATACATATGGCTTATCGAAACATATTATACACGTATCATGCTATTTTCCCGTTGTAGTAATACGGCTGTTCACCCAAGGTAGTGGGGTCTTGTGTTTTGTATAGCAATTCGTAGTAAGCCAATCTCCGTGTGGCACAGAGTGGGTTCGGTGGAGGAGTGTGAAGGCGTGGTTGTGTCGTCAGAGGTATTGATCGTGTGTATTTACAACAACGTCTGCAGCAAAACCGAACCATGTGTATATAAATAAAACCCTATTGAGCAATGCGGGTTAACATATATTTTTTATCGCTCTGTTTTCACTCAAAGTTGCTGTTGTGTTTGTGTTGGAAGTGGAAGGCAGATGCTGCATATAAAATCAACTGACGGTTTTGTTCCTTGTTCCTCGTGTACATGTAATGTTGATCTACGACTATGAGGGTGCCTACGTATAAAATCATCATTATCACCGCGAAAAAGGCATTTTATTCATACTAGTGTGTGCTCTTATTCCAGCTTCTCCTGAAAGCTTATTATTGTGAGCGGCAAAATGACGAGCATACTAGAACGGTATATGAGCAATCTACAACCAATATGCTACGTCCTCTTTTCAGTTTTCTTGCACCATCATTGACTACAAATTACGAGGATGACGATGATCTCAGAGCGGATGAGGTTGTATAAATAAACTAACAATATACCTAAACATATATCGCAAAATGGCAATACGTACCTAATTCTGTGACTTTTGTAGTAATATTTTACGACAATGCAACTGCAGTGCTTTCAAAAAAACTATGCTGCTACTTATGATTCACGAAAATGACATGATCTTTATCTTGCAGTGGTCAAACAAAAATGATGGATGATGTGATGATGTACTGTCCAGTAATGTCAATTATTATTAAGATCGTTACATACCGTAGTAAATTGTTTTTTTTGGAAACGACAAAAAATTAAAATTCTTGTCTATCTGTGGTCAATAATCTGAAGACGGGCTCTGCAGAAATGCAGGGCCACCTTAAATTTTAAAATTGCAGACACACAGCTCTTTGATGAAGCGGTACGTTTAGGGGGCTTCTGTTGTAGGGCCAAAGTGGATTCCCAGTTTGGTCCCGGTTGCTTTACCGTTATGTACTCCTTAAATGATTAATTCTTGAATCTAACTGGATTTTTGGCAATTGATACTATCATTGACAAAATCCATTATTGTATATATATTTTATGATCGCTATTTCAGCATTCGCCAAGACATCATTATTATTTCTAATGGCCCTTCTCTCTACGTATTATTGTGAACGTTATATTAGCTCTGTGTGTATTTATATTTCATTTACATGTTAGGCTGTTTCTTGGCAGAATCACATTTGTTACGTCTACAATAATAGATAAGTTTCTGGGAGTATTAAATACAGTAGGATTCCAGTCTATCATATCATGCTTTCTTTTTAGCCACCATCACAAAAGTCACTCCAGGAGTTCATTGGCTTTAGATTATCATTGCAGTAGGTGAAAGAACGCTTACCACAATCGTAAAACATTCATGATAGGAAGACACCAAAAACACGTCATACATACAAACACAATACTTTCCTGTACGTTGAACTTGATAATTAAACAATGACTAGCCACTGCAATGTGAATAATTTTTTCCTTTTTGCATTTTTGTTTTCAGATCGTCAACAAAATACAAAACTTTTGGAGAAAGCTGTGAACACAAGCTTGTCGTGCATGACCACTGTGTATGATACGCTCACTCTTCCTCTCTATTTCTTTGTTCAGCAACCCTGGAAGAAAATGGCTCTTAACATTGCACCTAAGGTACAAATCAATGAGTATTGCTTTCCTGTTTAAATATTTTATTCAATAGATATTATTGCTGAATTCATCGTAATTATCATCGTCTTCTGATCTGATGCATTATTTGGTGGTATTATAACAAAAGGGGAGGAGCCTACACGTTACTAAACTTTTTTTAAACTTTCTAACGAAGTTTTTTTCTCTATCCTATGTATACTAAGAGTTAATTAAGTACTTATTCCATTAGAATTGTGCAATAGAGGAAGCAGCAATGTTAGCAATGCAATAATATGCTTAGAACAATACTGTGAAGGACACCTTGAACAAGGGGTTGTTTTTCTTAACAAAACAGCGAAAATTCCAGCGTAAGAATCAGAATTGGAAAAGTGTACTGCGTAGTTTATCGATTTTCTTGTCCTTCATTCTTTCACTAAATCCCATAGATGATGGTGTGTGTGGTTGTGCCTTGTCCTTTGATAAAATGATAGTAGAAAGCAGAAGCCAACTACGACTCGGATACTCGAGTGGAAAAATACAGAATTATACCCTCTCATTCATTTGAGCATTTGACCGAATTGTGTACTGTATATATGTAGGTATGTCCCTAACAAGCTTAAAAACCTATTGTGTGAAACCTATTGGTAGTTTATTGCCCACTTACTCCACTCCGTGGCACGGAGTAAATAAATAAGAATGCATCAGAGGTCACATAATAATGGCATGAAGAATACTACATAATGTAATTTAGGGCAGCTTGTTTGCAACAAGAGAGCTTGCATGTAATGATCGTGAAAATTTCTCGTTTTTTTCACAGGGAATTCTGTTGGACAAAGAGAAAATGATTTTTGGCTCAGCAACGGAACGCTCGTTACTTCACCAGGAGCTCTTGGATAAAAACATTGATACGATGGAAAAAGTTTTCTCGTATGCAGTGTCCAGAAATCCTAATGGGAAATGTCTTGGTGCTCGGGATGTGATAAATGAGGTGGACGTAGTGGATCCTACTACTGGGAAAATGGTGAAGAAATTTGAGCTTGGAGACTACAAATGGATGACTTATGCAGAAGTAAACAAAGAGGCGAGAAACCTCAGTGCTGGTTTGGCAAGTATTGGTTTGAAACCGAAAGCAAAAATTGCCATTTTTGCGGAGACTCGAAAAGAATGGCTTCTTACGGCGATGGCAGCTTTCAAACAAAACTTGACGAGTATGCAATGTTGAAAACAAAAAATAACGTCCTTAATTGAAGGTTTATTTAAAATTTTGATGATAAATAAAATATATTTGTTTTAGTTGTCACTGTTTTCACTACTCTCGGAGATGACGGAGTAATTCACGCTCTGAAGGAGACTGATGTCTCCTGTGTAATTACTTCCGAGGAACTAATGCCTCGACTAGTAGATATACTTCCTGAGGTTCCGTCAGTACAAAATTTAATTTACATCAATCCCAGGAATTTGTCCATATTGCCGTCGGTGATCTCAAATCTACCTAGTAACGTTCAAACAGTCAGCTACAGCGATTTGGTGAAGCAAGGAGAGTCCTGCCATTTGGAAGGTAATGCTCAACATAAAACATTTTTTTGAACAGAAATGTTATTCCATCAGCACTGTTTTTTTAAAAAATAATCTCGTTTTTCATTTTCAACTTACAGAAGTAAAGCCCAGTAATAATGATCGTGCTATAATAATGTACACGAGCGGTTCCACTGGGAATCCAAAAGGGGTGATCCTCTCCCACAACAACATTGTCTCTGGAATGAGATCCGTGTTGGATGTGCTGGCACTGAGTGGTCAACCTGGTAAGTCTTAATCCTAGCATGAATTAGCGCAAGAAGGTTATAGTTTAGTTTTTCGATTAGGTCGCCAGTACTAAAGTAATATATGTGTAACATACATACATGCATGATTTGGATTACTAATAATAATAGAATTTTCTTATTTTCGACAGAACCTAAGGATAGATACATTGCGTACCTGCCATTAGCCCATGTGCTAGAGCTCATGAGCGAGACTATTTGCTTTATTCAAGGCATTCCAATTGGGTATAGTTCCCCACTTACTATGACAGATCAAAGTTTAGGAGTAAAGGAGGGAACGAAGGGAGATGCGTCAGTCCTTCGACCCACAATTCTGGCAGGCGTTCCAGTAAGTACAATGCCGAAAGAATATAATTTTCTGTTATCAAAAGTGTGCAAACATAAACATTTTAATGTATTATTTTTACAGTTGGTGCTAGAAAGGATTTGCAAGGGAATCCATACAAAAATGGCTGAGAAGGGAAAAGTTGCCCAGCTCGTGTTTGATTATTTTTATAATTACAAAGTCAAGTGGTTTCATAAGGGATATGATACTCCCTTGGTCAACAAACTCCTCTTTGATAAAGTTAGATCTTTGATTGGAGGGAGAGTCCGCTTCATGGCAGTAGGTTCGGCACCTTTAGCCACAGAAACTCATGAATTTATTCGAGCTGTGCTCTCGTGCCCGGTAGTACTTGGTTATGCAATGACTGAATCATCATCGTGTGGAACTCTGGGAACTGGTGAGTTTACTTTATCGCACAGCTCAATCAAGAGTCACGCTCAGGCGATTACATATGCACATTGTTCCTGACCTATGCGTTCTTATTATATGAAATTTTTGTAGGAAGTGATTTAACTGTGGGAAGAGTAGGTGCGCCAGTACAATGTACTCAAAATAATTGGTGAGAAAAAAACTTCACTTCATTTTATTGTGATTAAGTAAAACTTGCAAAAAGAAAAAGTTCAATTATGACGCGGGTATATTTATTTTTCCTTTACAGATAGGAAAAAAGATCTTGTAAAACTTTCAAATGGAGAGTACATTAGTTTGGGGAAAGTTGAATCCATCGTAAAGACGTGCAAATACGTTGAAAATGCCTGCGTTTGCGCAGATTCGTCCCATTCCTATCCTGTTGCACTGATCGTAGTTGCCCAGCCACAGGTAGTAAGATTAGCAGGGAAACTTGGCATTGGTGAACACCGAAGTTTTGAGGAGCTCTGTAGAAATCCTGTGATAGAAGAAGCCATCTTGAAGGCGGTGCAAACCCACTCAGCGAATCTAAAATTGAACAGATTTGAAATTCCCAAAAAAATCCATCTCTGCCCTGAAGCTTGGATGCCACAGTCTGGATTAGTAACAGCAGCTTTCAAAATTAAAAGGAATAACGTGTACAAACATTATGAAGCTCAGATCACTGAAATGTATAACCATACCAGATAAACCCGCAGTATCACCTTTTATACACGACTTTTTAGATCAGCAAAATTTATTTAAACTGCCTTTTATGTGCCCGTAACATGTCGATAGATTATGTACGTTAAACATGATCCAGTTCTATTAAGGTTACTCTACTGTCAGAAATTGCTAAGTTTTAAAGCAGATTTGGTTGGTATTGGTAGCTACGTTTTCTCGGTGGCTCTATTTCATGAGCAGTAGAAGTATTACTTTTTCTGTGAAAGAATCTCAATATTCCACGTTTACTGCATATGCAATGTCTTAAATATAACTTGTTACACACGTTTTACGCATATTATATTCAAATTTTAACGAGAACCATTTTATCGAAAGAAGAATGCACCTAAACTAAACGACTGCCTGTCAGTGTACATTCATTATTTAAAGACAACTGTAATTTCTAATTTAAGTCACATTCTGTTAATATAGTATGTATTACGCGTTAAATAAAAAAGCGAACGAGTAAACCGCTAAATTGTACCCGAAATAATTGCCTAAGTTAAGTTTAATCTTACTTTTGTGTTATTTAATTTTGAAAACTATTTAACCAGCTTCAACTATCAGTTTATACAATGTAAGTGCGTATTAATAGTAAAAAAAGTACTTGAAACTTGTTATTCCTTATTTTCAAGCGCAGTTGTAAGACTTTCATCTATCTAGAAACAATATTAAATTGTTTATATCCAATATCAAGAGTGTACCGAATGTATTACTTATTTTACACAAACGCATAATTAGGTTCGGTAAACAAATAAGGTGCCACTGCTCTCTGTTAAATGTCATTATATATGAATTACTATTGATATTGTCTGATCATTATTTTATTAATAAAAGCTACAGATTATATTATACTTTATTTTATGGATACCGATGTGTATGAAATGAAACTAGAGAAAGGTGCAAGTTAGGATCATGTTTTGCAATCATAGATGTTAGTGTTTATTCATAATTCCATTTAATTTAGGATTAGGGTTTTCTCACTTCGCCCCATATGGTTGCATTTGACACCATGACACCAACATGTCAATGCATAACTTTTCATCATGTCATACTCAGTCTCATCAATTGAGGTACTAAAGGTACTTTATACTATACCTCTTTTGTCTCATCACTTATTTTCTTGCCCTAATGACGATAATGAATAATGTCGAAACGTTGACAACGCCAAGACAAATACCTACACGAAGTATAAGTACACGGCTGAATTTTAGGTTAGCAACCAACAATGTTCGACGATCCAATAGAAAATGCCTATTACATTTTTCACGCTAAGTTTATATCGAGGATTTTTAAAAAAATTTGCATTTGTAGGACACTATTTTAGTAATTAAATATATGGAGGAAAAATAGAAGAACCCTTTCGCTGTAGCTTTTCAAATTTTCTGGAATTTTGAGAAGATGGGACATGTTGCTACAGTTTAATACACTGGAAATGGAGAATAGTTTCTAATGCAGAGTAAAAAGTTTGTTTTCAAAGGTTTTACATGTATTTAAATGGGGATCGTTTATCATAGTCACAAAAATGTCGTTGTTGGGATGTCATTAGTAAAAATACTAATTCGTAAGTCAATACATCCGTAAATTTTGTGACATTTCTAGGTGAAACAAATTTTATCGTCGCCCTTTCGATAAAATTGTAAAAAATATTTTTGCAGCTTTTAAGGTGACAGTGACAGGCATACGCATGTATTTACAAATATCGGGAATTAAAAACATGTTTTGTTACGTTATGTGTATCTGAGTCTGGTCCATTTCACATGTGATGAGGGACCCTTATTATTTTACCACGTGTCCAATACATAAACAGAAAACTAAAATGTGTTTACTGCTCGACATATTATTATGTGAACCGCCAAGAGAAAATACTAGTAAAATGATGTTTCGGTTGCGTGTGTAGTGTGTATGCATGTGTCCTACAATCTGGAAACTGTCTCGCCTTGCCCTACGTACGTACGTACGCACACATACGTATACTTTGTCTACCCGAGTCTTTCTCTCTGATTATTGTGACATCAACTTCACTTGTTTCTAGTGATTCCATATTCCGATCGGCTTTACTACTAGCAAAAAGTGAGACTTGCTTCTGCTTCGTCTCGATTTCTCAGATACAACCAAATCCAATTACATGCCAAACGTCCGAAAAAGAGCACAGCCACTACCGATACAACTCCTTCCCAAATTAATATTACTAGAGACGTAATTAATTGGGTTATCCTGAGCGCTAAAAATAGATCACACAATATGTGAATGTGACAACACATCAGTTCTCTTGGAAGTGTACAACTTGCTGCATGTTTTTTCCTGTTTTCGGTGAAACCAAAGAAAGTAAAGTGAAACTTGTTATCTATCATCAATAGCAAAAAGCGATTCATTATTATTTCGTGACTATGTAATGTAAGCAAGTTGCCAACCACCAACCATCTACCTTGTATTCATGATAATAAAGGTTACCATCGTAATCGTTAAAGAAGAATGCCGAATGCAACAGTCGTGGGAGAGTCGTACATATACTAACTTATAAAGAGCAGATTGGTTGTTGGTGTTGATTACGAAAGTTCACAAGGCAACCATATAAATGGAAATGAGAAACTGTCCAACTGCGTAACAAAATTGACAATATGTGTACTGTCATTCAACGTTCCCATTTCTATCATATGAATATGGTAAAAAAACAAGCGGATTGTAATGTGAAGATGATGAAACTATTAGTTTCCTCGTCCACTCAGTGGACTCCACTGACGACTGACGATGGCTACAGGAAAATTAGTATCATACGAAAAGGTCTAAACAAGAGACAAGTTTTTCATGATTCATGATGATAATGATTCACCACAGGTAAACACTTTCCTCAGTTTCGTTTAATTTTTATTAATACTATGATTTCATGACAATTTTTTGTACAACTTTGTTGTTTATTAAAACTCCAACAATGCCATTCATCACGGTTATAGCAAGCTTGCAGAACTTGTCCTAGCATCTTAGCCAGGCTAAGAGAACATAGTGGGTCTGGTAATATACTTAATGTATTAAATTGAGAACATCACATCATTTCTCCTATCCTCTCTATGTTAAATACTAAGAGAACACGAACCAAGTTCTGCAAGCATGCTGGACATGGGTTATAGATGAACTTTTCCTTTAGCTGTACTATTTTTTCTCAAAACCTGACAACTGACTCTGACAACACATTTAACTCATTACTACTTACTGCTTGCTTTGTACAATGTGTAATGGCAACGATCGTACTATATTTTGCGGTTTATTTGGCAATACGCACGTTTTACAGACTTAGCAATAACATTTAACTTATCGTCTTGAATAACGAATATATTTGCTTACTGTTTTTGTTTGTCCAATTAACACACATCAAATTTAATTCCATATCACATGGCTTTAGACGTAAGAAACATGACCGTATGCAGCAAATGAAAACGTATTTTTTAAAAATTAAATCAGTCGTAATTATTTTATTTGGATTTGTATGACATAGATAGACCGTTTAATTTATAATATTTTTATAAATATTCTCGTTATTGCAGATAAACGTTAAAGAAATCACAATGCAATGCTAAGTAGGCAGATATCCCTTTCTGTGCAATATATATCAGTACTAGTATCTGGAAAGATTTCACTGGATATTTGAATTTATTCTGCATTGGACACATTTTTATTTTACGTTTGACGACAGTCCAAGTTGGGGACTTGGTTCACAAATTGTGTGAATCAAATAAATAAGTTCAAATGATGATTTTATTTTTTTAAATCTAAAATCCGTGTTCAAAAAGCCAGAACTTGCGCATTTAACAAAATGAAATAAACACTCGTAGTCAATTTTTTGTTCTATATTACAACTTATTTTGCATACTCGTGTAGCACATTTAGTACACAGAGTACAGAAAAAGTAAGTTGTATTTGTTGAATCGAGATTGCCTGACAATAACTTTGCCAATACCAGTCTGTTGTACAATATCGTAGCATACTGTTACATAAGCACAAGGAGTAAATCAAGTTTTCTTAGCTATTGTACAAACTAGGTATGCATACTAATTAATTTTTGACAACCTTGGCAAAAATATTTAGAAGAATATGGGAATTATTTTCAAATTATATTTTTGCTATTCCCAAAAATTGGTATATCTGTGGTTTAAGTTGCGTATTTTGTCGATTTTTGTGACAAGGTTCATGTGTATGTGTAGTTTG